>VYZX01010944.1:7780-33508 GCA_013401335.1 Brachypteracias leptosomus | reverse complement strand
AACATGCAAGACAAACAGGTTCATACAGTGCACAGATAGTTTATGGCTTTGTATTGACATGCATCACACAGAAAGGAATCATGTGCAGGCCGTTACGTTAATTCCTGAGCTGGGAAAGATTCAGTGATAGTTATTTTGAGAATCTCCACATAGAATTAAAAAAAAAACCAAAACAAAACACCACAAAACAAACAAAACAGATTAGCAAATACAAAGGAAACATTGTAAAATCTGGAGAAGATATTCACTTGCTGGTAGATGGCTAAAGGTTATCAGAGCTCATCAATGTCTATGGAAATAGAGTAATTCATACCTTAAAAAGCTTTTAATAATTATCACTTCCTTAGAAATAATAGAAATAAATAAAGTAACATAAATCCCCACAATCAGAAGGGTAGTTTAAACACTCCATTGTTACCTGCACTTTTTCTAGCCTGGTTTCTTGCAAACAAAAATTTCTTGAATTTTAAGATAGATCTTTAACATTCACTTCCACTTAATCCACTGACCTTAATAATGAAAAACTACCTGGTTAAAAAATATCTAACTAGCTCTACTCCTTTCAGTTTAATAAACAGCACCAAGAGGAATAAGTCTTCTGCAAGTGCCACATTAAAAGGCACAAGAGTTTCCTGGTTGGCCATGGCTGTTCAGCAACCCAATTAGTTAGAAGCATTTTCCAAACAAATAGCACTTTCTTCCCTAAAAACCTGTTGAAAATATCCCACCCACAGTATTTTCTAAACTTCCTCCATACTCAAGAGACATTGAAGTGTGTATTCCAGAATTACAACGCCTGTAGCCTCTTCCATTTACTTCTGAGGAAATTTTAGCTTTTTTCCTGGCTTCTATGCCTCAAAGTTTTGAGGAGAGAAAAACCAAGAGCAACCAAGTAAGTTGGCAAGGTAGTTTCATATATCTTCTTAAATGCTTTTTTTTCATTTTGCAGACTACTTAATGTATCCTGTTTGTAAGTACTCTTTTAAAATTAAAAATTCTTCAAATACACAGTGTGAAACTGTTAACACTGTTGCTATGAATGAAAAAAACCCCTCTATGATTCAATGTTATCTGAAGAAATAATTATTTTCTGTGTGCTTTTTTTGCCTGTAAAAATGCTCTCAAAGATGAGATTTTATTTTTTTTGGTAATGAATGACATAGACTATAGGTAGTAGTTTGACTTGTAAGAGAATGGAAGAAAGCAAATTAAATATAAGAGTACTAAGGCATATCATTTAGCCAGTTACTATGAAAACATGAAAATAAAATTGGTAAATAACATTCAGGGTGTCTTTTTTTCTGCTCAAGTTCCTACTGTTTGGGAATCCTGAACCATTAACGCTTCAATATTCTTATACGAAAATGAGAACTCAAAATTGGTGCACTTTGTGCTTGATAAAAGAAATGCAGACATTTACNTAGCAGCTCAGTTTTTCTCCTGCTCACAGTTCTATGAATTCAGGAATTATATAAACTGCAGTAGGGTCACTTAACATTTAGAAGGCTACTTAAGCTTATACATCAAAACTTGGAAGCAAGGTGAGTTTACCTTTTCTTGTTTGTTTTAAATCTACCTGGAATGACTTACTTATAAAACTAAAAGTTTGTGCACGCTCTAAGCAATTATTCAAATGTTACAGAATGACATGATATACTAATTAATTTCACTTGTGTTTTGTTCATAAGAAGGAAGGTACCTTTCTAATTGCCTGCCCAGCAGCACACAGCCTACAGTCTCAAAAATGAGCAGGATTTTTTTCTATTCATCATTAGCAACAGCACAGTTATAAAGCAGAGCTATGCTTCTGGTTTCATCTGTGCAAATTCATGAATGAATCTTGCTGTCTTATTGTCTTTCCAGAAACCTAATTAATTCCAACATAATGTTTACTCCTGGTTATGCAGAAGAAATATAGAATCCAGATCACTCCTACATCAGTACTGAGTCTTTGGTGTTAAATGAACCTCCAAATACTTACAACTTACTGTAATTACTAAGGCAAATAAAGATAACTGTAAACACTTATAAGCAAATAAACTCAAGGGATTATTTTACAAAAATACATTTAAAGACTTAAGTAATCTCATATAAGGACCACTGAAGTCAAAAGGATATTTTTCATTGGCCTTAGCGGGTTTTGCATCTGGCTATGAGTATAAAACTAGAACCANCTGGATTTATATACAGCATATGCAAAAGACACTATTTCTGCTTAAATCATCACCACACAACCCTGCCCCCACAGCATCCCTTGAAAGTACACAAATAAAACACAGAAATCAAAGACTAATATCAGAAGATTTGACTGCATTATTCAGGTTTTAGTCTGTGTTGTTGAAGGAAGTATAATTGGGAACTTCTTGATAAGCATCAGAAAATTTGCTAAACTGCACTGTCAGGTGACAGTAATCTTATTTTTCCTCTTTTAAAAAACCCAACCGCCCAAATCTCTTTGTGACCATAAAATAGGACAGTAATTATTACTTTTTTTTTTTTTTTAATTTAATGCTTAGATCATAAAAAACATAACTGTAGGATTTTAATGTATTACAGTATATGATACCTGGCCTATAATTGCTAGCAAGGCATGATTTTTCTGAACACTGTTAATTTTAAAACATCTTTTCAACATCTCTTACGTGCTTTGTTTTGTACTTTGTCTTCCTGTTTTAATTGTCCAGTTAGTTTCACGGATCATAATTAAATTCTTATTTAAATACTAACAGATCCAACTTTTATAAATGCGTGTAGTTTTGATTCATATAAATTTCTCAACTGCACTCCAAGAGACCAGGATGCTTTTATGGTGATCAGTCAGAGTAAGGATGTCCTAGTTCAGTTAGAGTATCACAAGAAAATGCATTTTAGTGTTTTTTTTTTCACAAAAAAAAGGATTGATTTTAAGTTTTGCACCTGATGAGATCATAAAGTGCTTTTATTTCTAATACTAATTTATGAATGGGTGGGATATTTCAGAATATCTTCTTCAGACAGAGCATTTTTAATTGGTTAAGCCTTCTATTTCCTGATCCCATGCTTACACCTTTCTAAGGTGAGATAAAATATTTTTCTTTGTAGTTTCAGTGATTTTCCTAAATAGCTCAACTTTAAAATATCAGATAATTGATTCCTTTTCTTTTCTTGAAGAATTAACAGAACTCTGCCAATTTAGCAGGGGAAAAAAAAAAGGCTTTCAATTTTTTTGGCTGAGTAATTCTGGTTGTGTTATGTGGCCATCAACTGTCATGCTTTAAGCTTTCCCTTTTTATACAGAATCTCGTTTGATCACAGTATCACTCTGGAACACCACTAGTACACAGCAAGGAGGTTAAGTGTTTTATTTTTATTCCATTCCATGATTTTCTGAAAAAACACCTTAAGAGATTCTAATGCAGCTCTTCTCACATGCACTTGTGAAAAGCATGTTTACCAGGAAGAACAATTTCCATTTTTTTCCTGTGGCATATAGCATTCTCTTCTCAACAGCTGTTCAACACGTGGATTAACAATCTTTCTGCGTGGAGACATGTGGGTGTGTCCAGCTGATCTGTAATTTCACAGCACACTGTGCAGTGTGTCTGCACTGACCACTGACTGCTCCACTTCGGTGAAGGCAAAATGTGACTCAGCAGCTTTTAAAATCACAAGTTTCTCTTTATATAACTGTATTAGCATTGTAAACACTTCTGGAAGGTGTGCTGTAAAACTGACAACTTGCCACCCTTGAGTAATTTCAAGCTCAGCAGGATTGCCTTCATTTCTGTTTCTGTTGCCACTTATGCGTTCCCAGGTTTGACACTTTAAGTGAAGAAATGTGATTGAAATGCATAAATTTGGTTCCTCATTTTCTACTGTGGTGTATCACAGCCTTAACTTAAACCTTCTTTCATAGATTTCCAGGTCAGAAATATTCTTCCATGGTAGCTTGTAACACTGAATTATCTGCAATGACTAAAATCTGATAAAGCTCATCTATAGCTTTTCTTAGCTATGTGATTACATATATGCCTTAGGTAATTAAGCACGCCTAAAAGCTTTTTTCCCTCAGTCTTTTTTTGAGAATAATCAGGCTTGGCTAGTAAGATACACAAAAAACAGACCTCTGTCAATGAGCTCATTAACGTCTCAGAGAAACAATCTGGTAATGCTCTAATTTCAGATTTAACTTTTTCTTCCCAGGTCATCAGCAATCAATCACACACGTCCTAAACAAAGCTCATCATCTGCCACTCTAGTCTCTATATGCCAGGTAACACTTTACCTTTCTAGTTACCACTTGGGTTTTCAGCCTCCAAAATTTTCATTTTTCAAACTTACAGTATAACCAAGACTTTCCATATAAATTCAACAATGGACTTAAATTGTTTTTTCAGCTCTTCAAACACAGTACCTCACTTATGATTTAGTTTCTTTCTCAAAACTTTACCTCCTCAAAACCACTGTGCCTCTGCTGCATGTGTTGAGATTTCCTTCCAGGTTCTGCTAAAGCCATAAAAAGACTATTTTGCTTTTCATAAGCGTTCCTCCTAAAAGTACAAGTTTCTACAATACCACCTTATGGCACAATTTTTAATTACACAATAAATTAATGTATTTTAAATAAATCTTTACATACACAAATGAAACTACCACATTTTATAAGCTCTGTCAATATTCAGCCCATTTTGTCTATGACAACAATCTATGATGTTTGATTAGCATTTTTAAACATGTTGTACACTGCTCTGTGTTTACATGGGGCTTGACTTTATTACTAAATTGATAGTGCATAAATTACAACTTATTATATCTGCAATGGTGAAGGCAGTGTAAGTATGGAATAAAAAGGAAGTAGGCATGGGGATATTCTACCTGTTGCACATATTATATTGGTGCCTTATTAAACAGAATTTTCATGAATGGTTCTAAAAATTAACAGTCTTGGACCTTTCTGTATTTCTGGCTCCTTTGCATACAAGGTTTCTGCCAACATGAATATATTGGCACAGGATAATATTTGTGTTTCAGTTGAAGGCAGCTCTGCCATTAACAAAATAATATAACCAGATAGTTGAGCCAGATAAACACTGGTGATTCTAGAATATTTAAAAGATGCATATGACAACAAAAATGATGTATCTGGGAAAAATCCCATCTCCCTGTATAGGTCATTTATCAGAACTCATTTTAAAAAAACTTTATCACCATTTGTAAATCACAGTATTTCATTGCTTATTACTAGCAAAATAACTGTATGTAACAGTTGGGATTTCTTTGCATTCAAAGGCCACATCTGATTTAATACTGTCTTGCTTCACTGAAATCAATAGACCCATGCCAATTTATATGAACTGAGGATGCATTAATTTCCATTTATGTCATATTTTTTCCTGGGAAAAAAAAAGAGATTTATTGCTTTTTAAGTGTACACAGTATCTCAAAACTATTTTGAGGTCATAATCAGGTGCTTTCTGTATATTTGTATCACTCCCTGGTTAATTTTTTTTTTTTCAATTCTATTGCAAGTACTATCAAAACACGAGTTCCATGGTAAGTTCATACCTTCTACTTGGTTAAAAATGTTCATAACTTGACTTAGAGTGAACAAAACGTGATCATTTAAATCAGATTACCTTTAGGTTAACATGATCCAGACTTTGGTCTTAGATATGCTAGTTTCCTAAATAACGAGTATTTGCTGCTAAAACTTAATGATCTCTATTTTACTAGGCTTTCAGCAGATCTTAATGATCTCTATTTTACTAGGCTTTCAGCAGATAGTATCATAAGCTGCAGAAATGAAATCAAGAGTTAGATTAATATCTAACATTTGATGGGCTTTGATGAAGATTTTGCCATATAGTTAAATTATGATAGCATCTGTTTAAGCTTCCCAAATATGCTTTTTTTCACCTTTAGCATCAGTTAGCAAATATATATCTTCAAGAATATTCCATACAATTCTTAAACTTATATTTTAGAAGTTAAAATGTTTGTGAGCAAATCCATACTTGACAACTGAGAGTGCCTTATAACCGAAGACACACAGACATCTATAATCCTCAGTGATTTAGACATAAAGCTGTAGACAACCTTAATAGCCAAGAGTCTCCAAGATCAAGACCTTACATTTATTTGTACATGTTTTTAGCTTTCATTGCTAGGAAGATATCAACATTTTTATTTAATAGTCTACATCATCCCAGGATGTAATTAAAATAACCTACTTTATTATATGCAGTAATATTAGTCAGCATGAAATTCAGAAATTAACTTATTTCAACACTTTCTTATTCTACAGTAGAACCAAAAATATTTTTCTAGGCTACTTGGGAGCAATCTCATTTTTTTTCCCTAACCATTTTTAATATCTGTAGCAAGCCACTGGGAATCTAATAAGATGGCATGAGATAAAGTACAGAAATGACATCTACTTCACCTCGCCTCATGTCACTTGACAACTGCACTGTTCATAATGTTACTTTTTCTAAGGTCAGCATCTGCATAGATACCAAGTGGCTAGAGCTGTATCTTGATAAAACAGAGAAGTACAGTATTGGGAAAGACAGATGTATTCGGAAAGTTCTTTTCCCTCAAACATTTCATCCATCTATATATGGTGGCTGTAGTTTATAATTATATTTCACATACTTGGAATCTTTTTTGCAGTAGGACATCTTATTTTGTAGGTGCACCAAGAAAAAAAAATATCTTAGCAGTGGCTTGATACTCAACCACGCTTTATCCAGTAGCATCCAGATGGAGACATGGATAGATTTATGTAAGTAATTAACACTTGGTTTATATATACATAAGAGATATATATTTCTAGATATCTTTTTAACAACCTGGCATTTTCTAATTAGTTTCACTTATTGTGGACTTATTAGTTGGAAAAGATTCAAATTGTTCACAAAACAGCAGCCTAAAAGCTTAACTTCTTTCCTGATAAATTAAGTGCCATTTTAGATTGCTACTAAACAATGTCTATCTGGACTAGTTGTCCTCACCTTAAAGATCTTGCATGAAGTTGTTTAGGGGAAATGACNCACCGGGCACCCAGCCAGGGTAAACCCACCACACCATCTGATGTTCTAACTACAAGGAATAGTACTGCATGACACTAGCAAGTATTTGAGCTATCTAAAGACTACTGCATTTATTGCCAGGAAAAATAAAAATAGCCATAAGACTGCTTATAAGACTAACCAATATCCATAATCCATAAATTGTTTGCTTTAGTTAATTTGAGAAGCTCTGAGGCGACAATGATGGAAGGTATACAGAACTCTAGAATTATTTTAAATGTATTTGATGTTATTTAAGTAGTCAAGAAAATTTTTTTGGTTGGCAAGAAGCATCTTTGAGAAAACTAGGATAACAGCAAATATTCAAGGTGTTACCCTTTCATTGATTATTCAACATTGCTGTTGACCATTCATGAGTTTTCTTCACCCGTAACAGAAAACATAAGTTGTAGATAGAAATGGGAATCATTGCTTGGCAACCAACAGAGAGCTTTTCCTTTTTCTGTAAATATATTTATTTATCATAAA
Source organism: Brachypteracias leptosomus (assembly GCA_013401335.1). NCBI lineage: Eukaryota > Metazoa > Chordata > Aves > Coraciiformes > Brachypteraciidae > Brachypteracias > Brachypteracias leptosomus. The sequence goes on along the minus strand of VYZX01010944.1, from coordinate 25,970 downwards.
GGGGTTTTTTAGTAATTACACATTAACTGAATCATTATGCACCAAGATATCTAGTAACAATTTGTTATATCTGTTCTGGATTACTCTTTTATCCATTATTTCTCTCTCTTCCCCTGTTTGTCTTGGTCATAATATTATCATTTTGTCTGGTTTTGGTGCTTATTAAAAAGGGACTCAGCATTCAGCAGTTTTAATGAATTAGAAACCAATTAAAATAGCTATGCCTCATTTCTCACTCTAGATGAAAACACCATTCTGTGGGGACAAAAATCAAAGATAAAACCAAAAAAACTATCCATAACATACGACAACACGGAAAAAAGATACACACTTCTCTTAATTTCTACTCTTTATCCAAAGCCTACTGAAATTCCCTGACTTCAACATACTTTGGATAAGTTCCTGAAACTATTTGGACATTGCCTTAACTCAACTGTTAGGCAACAGAGCTGCTCTTTTTTTTATATACCATCAGTGCAAATAAAGGAAGAATAAACTTCTAAGTTTATCAATAAAAACTGAGTAACAGAGTTGAACTTGCAGCTGTAACACTTAGCTGTGTTCCATGTCTAGAGTGAGAATGCGACAAGGGACGATGGGGTAATTAATTAAAACTTAATCAGAGTTTATTATCTGCAGTGAGAAAAAATTCAAATTATACAGTAGAACTGCTAATCTACAGCACTTGAAAGAATACAATTACATATGAAATTGCAAAAAATATAATACTGAACATTTCTAGCATATGTGACATATGGAAGGAATTATTTTTGATGTAATCAAAACTATTTAAAAGGAGACTAAGAAGATCCCAAGAGGTATGTGTAGTGTACTCATAATGCTGCAAAATTCTGCTTCATTATTTGTCACATAAAATAATGCCAAGTATCCACTAAATCATCTAAAGTGTGCAGTACAGTAGTGCATACTCTTGTGCGTATCACACATATCCTTGATTAGTGTATACATAAGAGATTTTCACATTTTTGGTGACTAATTATGGCTTTTCTAATTTATTCAAATGAGTTAACCACAACCTTATGATCCAACTATACACAGTATTTAATAAATAGACAGTTATGACATTAGTTACCACTGTATCTTTTGTGTTTCTGAGGTTAAGACATGGTTTTATCTCAGGTTTTTCTTTTTCTCTTCAGTTTCTGGGGAATTAATTTGTATTTAGTTTGTAGAAAAATACAGGAAAATATTCCTATCTCAGTTCTTCCCCCCACATTACAGCCACATGTCTTTTAAGATCTTTTGGATAAGAACTTCCATATTGTTAATGTTACTTTACTGGATTACAGCAAACATTTTCAGCCAGGAAAACACTTTTTTTCCCAAATCTATGTGACAACTACATTGGGTTGCCCTAGTATATAATATAATTTTGCATTGGAACAAACAGAATTTAAAAACTACAAATTAAAAAATGCCTGTACTTTCAAGTACCATTCAAAATATACAGTTTCCTAAAAATCACACTAAATTGCAGAAGTTCTTAAAACCTGAAGAAATATCAAAATGCTGATGAAGAGAAAGAGCAGAACTGACAGATGCTTCGCATGAAGCTAATCCGAATGAGAGGCAAGGTTGATCTGAAAGAAGCAACAACGGTGGAGTAGAAAATACAACATTCATCCTTAATATTTTTCTTGAAGGCTGGATACATAAAGAATCATTGTTTGATCAGAAATGCACAGTATCTCTGTGCCATTTTGTCTGGAAAAAAAAAAGGCAACCACAAAGAAAACTGAATTTAAAACCATCTTTCTGCAAAATGTGTAGCTACAGACAAAAGTATTGATGAAGAATCGTATTGATCAGCTAGATTCTATCAATGTACAAGTATGTACTTATTTATAATGAGTTGATATTGGTAATTGAACACAGGTGTCCAATAGCTTTTTTCTCCCCCTGTCTGGTAGTAAGTATAGAAGTGAGTACTTTATACATTTCAGACTATAAAAAAAACCAGCTGTAGATGTAGTATACCTGGATATGGGCAATTTTTCTGTTGGCTATGACAAGAAACCCATTTATATCAATTCAATTACACAGCTTACTGAAAGTATCAAAAATTATGTAGAATTTTGCTGTATTTTGTGCTTCTTCAGAGAGAAAAGTATCTATGCTCTGATGAAAGTGGCAACTACTCTGCCAAATCATGCAGAACTTCTCAAATCCCTTTTCATTGAACTTTAGCTATATTGTGAACATGGAGATGTAAGATAAATACCAAATGTATACTTAAGAGAAATGCTGCTACTTTTTGCTCCTACAAACCCCAAACCAAGAGAGCATCAAGGTAATATATAAATTCTATTACAATACCAAGAACTATAACTAAATATTTTAATATTTACATTCTCTGATGTAAATTTGACTTTTTGATACCTAACAGAATCTAACAGTAAAAAGAATGTAACAGTACTGTACTGAAAATTTAGCCCTCTAGAACCAAAATAAGATTCTCATCAATATATTGTATAGACAAGCAGTGAGCTGAAGCTACATCAATAGGACACAATACACCATAGTTGCAGGCATGGTTGAGTAAACTATTATCTATTTGTTCAGCTTCATCTATATTGCCTTACTTGCTAAATAGAACCACATACTAATTAGGTGTATACATATATGCACCTAAATAGAATCACATACTAATTAGGTGTGTATATATATATGCATGTGTATCACTTAACTATTTAATGTATTCATTTTTCTTTAGAACACTCAAAATCCTGCAGGTTTTGGCATTGAAAGCACCTGACCTATTTAACTAACAAGGCTTGTCCAGTCCATAAAGTACAATTTATTTAGTTACAGAAAAGACAGCACTGCAGCTCACACACAGATTAAAGAATAGGTGATTTTGTCTATTATGTGAATCTCTTTTAAGGTTGCAGGTTTATTTTAGTTTAAGAAGATTGTAGAACTTTGCCTCCAACAACAAAAGGGTTTTGCTTAGAGATGAAAACCAGAAAAGTAACAACAACAACTACATAATAACCATGAACTTCTGTCCTCATGAGAAGATCTTTCCGCATCTAATTGTGGATTTGTACCAGCTGTTCATTGCTTCTGCCTTGACTACATAAATGTTGTCAGGGAGAATTGTAGAGAAGGCGTTGTCTTGCTGGCTGCTCTTTCCCTGAGTGCTTAGAAGTTCTCTTAGTGGAAAATAACTTTTTTGAATGGATACTAGCAGTGTTTGCCAAGTATTTAAGCAAAACAATTACTCTCATGGCATTCACAGAATATGGTAAATTAAGAATGTATTTTTGTTGCATATATTCTATATATTCTACAAGTTTTTATCAATTCATAACTTTCGCTAATGTTTCTTGGTTTGGACCAAAACTAGCTATGTACGTCCTCAGCTATGAGGTGAATCTGATCTTGCTAGCTCTTTAGGCAAGCAGAAGTTTTATATAGATTTCAGAACAGACTTAGATTTCTTTTTTAGTAACATTTATGTTGAGTGTTTTTGATAGTTCTTTAGCTAAAGGAAATTGAACTTTCTTTTTTTTTACATACAAATAAATAGATGAACCAATACAAAACATTTTGAAGGCAGATCAACAACAGAAGTTCACTAAGTTCAAATTAGCTGAAAACTTTGTCCATATTTGGAATTAAAATAAATTATATGCAGCTACTAAATGGCTCAGTATATGCTTAGGACAACACTAACTTTCACTTTAGGTTCCACAATTTTTCTGTTACTACCATGTTGTACTAAAACTAGAAAAATGCAAAATACCTACTTGTATTTAAATACATGGAAACTCACAACATCCAGTAGTGCAGCTAAAATGAGTTTATTAAGTTTTCTATTTGTTCTGTCCCCACTTTTTTCAGCTACTCTTCAGCATTACCAAGCAGATGGGCATTGGCAATAGCGTATGTAGATTAGGATAGTCAGACTTTCAGTGGTACTGCAGAGCAAAGTAGAACAGCTGGGCTGCCATTTGATGATTCAAAAAAATGTGTGAAAAATTATTACTGAAACAGGACTCAATTTCTACATATGCTGAACCATCCACATTTATGGAGTTTCTCCAGCTTGTAGCTCAAGTAATCTCATTTTCTTTCTGATAACAGAGTCCATAACTATTACATTTACAAAATAATTTCCATGAACCTGAGCCTTTGTAAGTCATTGGACCTATTTCCATTGACTTAACAAAGCTTGAATTATACTGATGATGAACACTTAATATGAATGTTTGTAGCCAAAAAAAACCAAAACTGGAAAAAGAAAACTATCAAGATTTCACTGTATAATGTTCACACTCTTTCACATGGAAAAATATCAGATGAGTTGAGATTTTACTAGCACGCAACATCAAAATTTTAGTAAATGCAAACTGACATATTAGCAGACCATTCATATTTATATTCTACCTTAAACAAATAAAGCATGTATTTTTCCTTTATAAAGTCAATTGCAAAGACAAAAGTCTACTTTCAAATTATGACAGTCCTTAGGATGCTGTGCTGTCTTGTCTCTCTACACAATATTCCAGGAGCATGCACAAGTCCTATGTGGGCTAAGCACTGTGCACGCACTTAGAAAGAGTTAATTTCTGTCATAAGAGGTTACAATCAACATATGCAATTTGCAAGCAGACAAAGGATGGGGAAAGGAAATGAAGTACAGAGAAAAGTTTAATGGCCAAGAGTGCTGAGAACAGATTCTCATGACCCAGGCTCTAAGCAAAAATGTGAGTTTATATTACATGTGGGAACGTGCTCTGGGTTTGTGTGTGTGCTTTCCTACAGATCCTGCAGTGATTAAAACCATGGATAACCACTGCCTGAAAATATAACGGCATTATCAATTAGAAATATGGAACAATAAAGTGGATGAAGAATAAGGCAAACACAGCCTTTCTCATTTCAAATTTTAGGCACCAGGTTAGTAAGTAATTTAAACTGGTGCCATTCCAGAAATCTAAGAAAAGGCACTTATTAATGACCGCATCTGCAGAGTGTTATCTGAGCATCACATCCCCCATTATTTGAATAGATAGATACTTCCATGCCTTGCATGGAATCTGCCTATGGCATAGCTCAAACGCTCAGAGAAAATGACTGTTACTGCGTACGTTGCTATTTCAGGTCATATGTCACTTGTTTAGATAGAAGAGGTTGCTAATTAAGCAATAACAATTAAGGCACAGGACATTTCCTGCAGATTAATGACCAACTAGGAGGAGCTGTGCCAAGGGCCATTAACCCCAGTCAGTCACTCACTGAGATGGGGCAGATTTCTTTGAAGAATATTAATGTTCTAAAATAACAAGGATGATTCTGGACATAATATAAATGTATACAGGAATCAATCGAATTAAGAGCATTATGATGATTTGTCTAGTGAACTCCAGGCCTTTGCTATTTTCTGGGCAACAGAGGAAAATGGATAGCAAGAAAATGATACATCAAAGTATTAAATGTCATTAAGTGCTTGTGCCTCTCTAAACTGCTCTCTTCAGACCTGTCTTCTTGTATGTTTGCTCCTCTGATGACCATTTGTACTTTGGTTATCATCACAAATATTGATAATTTAGCCAAAACAGGTGTCTACTAGTGTTCTTGGTAAACAAGAACTTAAGAGAATACACACTTAAGAGAATACAAGGAAGTGCTTAACCTCTTTCTTTGTACTCTGTGGTTTTTGATGGGCAGTGATTTCTGAAACTCTCCTCTCTGATTTGTCAGATTTCATTTCCACAGGTAAGGAAGGAGGGTGCAGCCCTGGACTATTCAGCATTTTTCATAAAACAGTGCATTTTCATTTTGCAGTAAAACATTTCAGAAGGGATCTAGTTGAAAGCAGTGCTACTTAACACTTGCCTGTTTGCCAATTATTGTTTTCTCAAATTATAACACTTTACCTTTTTATTATCCCTGCAAGACATTCCTTGCTCTCCTCCACACAGCCAATTCTTCTCTGCACCAACCATTCACATCTCCTTAATTTAAAGTTTATCCACAAATAACACTCAGCAGAATAGAGCAGGGAGAAACCCAGAAGGCAAAGTGGAAACTTGCTAAGCAGATGCAAATGATCAATTGCTTTTTCCTTTCCACAAGTAACTCATTGCTTAAGGCTCTCATCCACAGCCACCTTTTTCTCAACACTTCTTCCCTCATCCGTTAGTGGTTTTCGCCTCTTTAAATACATTGATTCAAATAAGTAGGGTAGATATGAAGCAATCATAGCAGGTTTCTGTCTCCAAGGTGAAATAAGCAGCCATATTTAAGACTATTTCTAACTAAATAAACTTCTCTAAGGAAAAAGAAAATGACCATAAAATCCCTTTATGAAAATTATGAGTGTTCAATACTTTTTATTATATTTCTCCTAATAGTTCAAAAATCTGATTGTTACCTAACTTCTATTCATAGTGTAAAAGACCATGTACAAGAACTTTGAAAAAAAAATCAGAAGATACAAAATAGCTGCAATAGATGAAGAAAGATTTTTGGTTTAATGGAAAAATATCTGGAAATGCATTACTTAATTATAACATTTGGAATTTCACCAAGTGTTTCACCACAGAAAAAACCAGAAATATCCCTTTATTACCTTGAAGGGTTTGCTGTGGACATAGTCTGACAATTACCACCTTAAGTAATTTGAAAAGCTTAGTTGATTAAAAAGGTGACCTTTAGTTTCACTGCAAACTTGTTTAATTGCAGAACTAGCTTTTTAGCAAGGGAAAAGTAGTAAGTTAAAATCATTATAGATACAAGGGATTAAGGTTTTCAAAATAATGTACTTTTTACTTATACTTTTTCCACATTTCTGATTTTCCATATTTTCTATCATTTTGTTCTAATAACGTGTAAAGAAATTCCTAAACTATTCTAAAGCACCTGAATTCACTCATAGAAGTAAAATACTCCCACAGCAACATGAATCTCCATAACATGGCTGTAACCCAAAAGCCTGAATTTTGGGTTTGAATACATACCTACATTGTATGCACTGCCTAAATTATTACGTAACAGATGTAAGGCTCATCTGAAATTACTAAGAGCAATCAAAGCAATATGGTATAAATGTTAAAGAATTTCAAGGAATTTCATTGGAAAGAACCAGCACCTGAAGCCTTCCTTTTCACTCTTTCTCATTTTCTCTTCATAATGCCCCTTCTTTCCTCACTGGTTTTCCTTTAGTGCTTTTGGGTCATTTAACAAGATGTGAACAACATTAATAAAACAATTTTCAAGCTTAAAGATAGATCATATTTTCTCTCTAATACAGTATTTGTTTGTTGTCCTGGGACTTGTAACATTGTTAGGGATCAAATGCATTTTTCAAAGTCATGAGAATGGGGAAGGCAACTTTAGACATTGTAGAGACCTCTTTCATCCTTATAATTATGTTAAAACAGCAGCTAAAGTTTCCACAGAGATCAGGGCTTTATCATGCTTGATGCAAGCTGTTAGAAAAGTACCTTTTTGAACTTAAAGGATGTCAAAAATCTTGACTTTTTCATGCCATAGGGAACAAGCAAAACTCAAAAAAAAAAAAAGGGTACTATGGAATATGGCAAATGGCTGCAAGAATAGGGAAAAATCTGTACTAAGCTCCAGGAAGATTCTGCAAAGCATGAAAGTAAAGGCAAATTATGTTTGAATTATTGCTGGGTGCTAAAAATTCAGATGCCTCTGTCTAGAGGATTTAATAAATAGAAAATGAAATAATTTTTTTTAAGTTTCTGACAGTGCACTGAGGGCTGTAGAGCTTCTGACCTCTCTATTTTGGACTTGAACATTTATGAAAATCCACTAACTGACAGTGCATAAAATATGGCATATGATATTCCAGTTGAATAAAATGAGGAACTATTTAAATATCACTTGCTGAATCATCCGAATTTTTCAAGCTCCTCTCAGAAAGAGAGGCAGTTGAGAAGATTTGTTTTATTTTATGAAATTCTCTATCATTTTAACTATATAACACAGGCAAAAAGCAGGAAAAGAAAGAACGTCAGATGAATCCTTTCCTGAATAGCAGTCTTCAGCTAGATACTCAGCACTACACAAAATCACTCACACACTAAGTAATTCTTTGGGCCTGATCCTATAGTCATCTGTGCCAGCATCAATTCTGGAAAAGTACACCAGGAAAAAACAGTCTTAAAGCAAAACAGATGCTCACCTCTATTGCATTAATTTTGTTTCGCCAATTTTGTTGTGTCAGGGAGAAGAAAACACATTCACTGATTTTTTTCTGTACAATTCCACTATTATTTATGGTTTGTTATTCAGCCTGGCAGCTAGCTCTATCAGTTTTCTAGAATCTTTTCACAATCACACTGTAGACAAGAATCTAATGAGCTGAGTGCTAATTATTTGGGGGGGTGGGGTGGGGGGGGAATGTTGAGAAATATCGAGACTGTGTTCTCAGAAAGTGCAGTTTCACTCAAAGGAGAATTTCTATAAAAACAAAAGTAGTTTAAAAATACCATTTGTCTTCATTTCTTTTATTTTTAATTTATATTATGTTTTGCAAATATTTAAGATTTACTAGAATATGAATCTTGAAAGTTATTGATAGACAGGAATGTATTGTTATCAAAATAAGATATTTCCATGTTTCTACATCTGAACTTCTGTTTTACAGAATATAACTCTATTTTTCTCAGGACAGAAATCTCTTCCAGACAGAGATACTAAATACCACAGGGAAACTTAAATCAATTTACCATTGATATTGAGCTATCAATTAATCCAATATCAAACATTCAAATATCTAGCTCATAGATCCTAAGGAAAATACATCAATTTCTTCAAGCTTAGTTATATTTGGCTGCCCTGAGGTTCACAGCTGCATTAAAATAAAGTCTTTCTTCTCTGACTTTCAGCTCCATATTCTCTAAATCAAGAGACAGTTACTGACTGGTATTTTAGGCTCCTGACAGACTTTGCTCATCTTTACATTTTCAGTTTTGAGGACTACTTTGTTTAGCCACTTAAACTGCAGTGATCTGTGGCAGCTCTTTGCATTTTCAGAGTTGACCATGTAACACTGACAGTACTGGGCTTAGTATTTCTCAAAGAAGTATTTAAAAATAAATAAATTTAACTGTCACACACTGTTCAGAGCAGTACTTCTAGATCCTCATTTAGAGAGAATGATGGTGACTCGGCACATTACTGTTTCAGCTTAACACTGGTTAGATGGAAGAGGTTACTAATTATACAATAGCAATTAAGACATGGGGCTTTTCCTGGAGGTTAATGACCAGCCAGCAGGAATTGTGTGCAAGGCTTTTAACCCCAGCCAGTCACTCACCGCATTGCAGCAGAATCAGATGGCATTCTCCAAAGGATATTGCTTTTCAGAGTAACAAACGTGGGTCTGTATATGAGCGCGGGGCTTTTTTGCTCACCTACAGAGTACATCCAGTAGCAGATAATGAAGCTATGAAGTAAGTGACGAGAGGCAGATGAACACAGAAAGGAAAAAACACAAACCACAATACCCGCCCCCAGTACAGTTAAGTATAGAAAAGCACTTCAATGCTTTAACAGGGATTTTTACTACTTTCATTCCTTTTAAAGATAGGATCAGGTCTTTCACCGAATTAAATCACGCACCACAGGCACCTAAATTAGCATTTTAAATCAGAACTAGCTTGAATATTTGCAGGGAGTCCCCCACTCACAACCATTTATTATGTGCTGGTTTAGGTCTTGAATGCATCCTGGTGTGAGAAAATGTTTTCTTTCTAGATTAAGCTGAAGCAGAAGCCTCTCCCTAACTCGAGTCCTACATCATTGGAAAGTGGGAAGCTGAACCTACATGCAGAGAGAACCTAATACTTACACCCCACAAAATTGCTTAGCAACATTGGAAAACCTCCTTAGCTAATGTTCTTCGAAAAGAGTTCTTGAAACTACCTTATGACTGCTCCTTACGCTTTCAAACATGAACCACAACAAAAATCTGAGCTTTCTGGCCTTCAAGGTGCCTTATCCTTACTCACCTTCCTCCCTCTGCAATCTACACCCTGTCATGGCCTGGGTCCAGGCCTGGTCCTTCATTCCAATTCTTATTAATTTCTTTTCTTCTTGTATCTTGATTTTCTTTTTTTCTTTCTTTCTTTAAGGCAGTCTGACCTGTGGCTCCAATATAAAAAATAATCTATACTTATCTGGCTGTGGAGGGAAGAGACCGGGGCTTTACTAGTAGGACTACTCTGAGACAGTACCAAGAGTTGTCCAGGTGACTTGCTGCTGCTAGGCATGAGAGGAAAACAGAGTAATGCTTCTTTGAGTTTAAAAAAATGAAGGTGGAGTTTCTGAAGGTCCAAGACATTAACTACTAGACCAGTCCAGACTCCCTTATTTGTGTTTTGATGTCACTTCTGGAAGTGAGGACTTGACTAAACTGCCAACAATTCCTGGTTCCTGCATTTGAGGGTGTGCCCAGGGCAGCAGAGGGAGATGGACAGCAGCTGTGCCAGGCTGCTGCCATTGTTGGGGGTCCCGTCTGACGACTTGGAAAGAGGACATCCCTGAACATTAGGCACCAGTCCTGTAGACTCCAAGCAGCATCCTAGTCATGTCATCCTTTTTTGCAGCTTATGGTGGTGCAATAACATGACATGGCTCACTAGGTGAGTAAGTGGGTTAGAAAAGTAGACTGCTGCTATCTTTAAATGTCATCTTCTTGTCAGTGGGGAACACTGGAAGTCTCTTCTGCATGGCAACTCTCTCATAGTACAGTCCTCTGGCCAGTAATGAGCAGTTTACTTAGCGTGAGGCAGAAAATTAAAGCCCGATGTGACATCCACACCTGTGCACACATGGCCTGTTCCCCTCCCCCCACACTGCTGGCATCAAAATGGCCCAGGCGGCTGCTGCAGACCTCCTTCCTGCCCAGAACTGGAACAGCAATTTATGGTTGCCAGTTTTCCATTTAGCTACCATGAGAAGATCCTGCCTGCCGAGAAGCAATTGCAGCCAACCATGGCTTACTCCACAGCTGTTCTGGCTGCTCTTTTCACCGTACGGGCCTAGTGCCTCTGCTCTTATTAATCCTGAGGGCCGGGCTGGCCACTGCACATTACAGATTTTCCTACGGGTTACACCAGTCTCCTCTTTAACAGCTTTTCTGCCATGGACCACGTTGCCCCCCTGCTTGCAGTTGTTTCTGGAGGCCATCGCGACAACTCAGTTGTCACCGCTGTGATGTGCTGTCAGAGTAATGAAGCGTGATGTGAGGAACTCAGGCGACCCGCTGCCACACCATTACCCAGCCTTGGCATCCCAGTCAGCAGCACCCGTGCTTGCTGGCATGGGGGAGAAGTGGAAGGCAGGGAGCAGGGCTTGAAGCTGGAGGTAGAGGCCCAGCGCAAGGGGAGACAGCTGCCAACAGCTGAGGGAATGGAGCCTCAGGTCTGGGGGAGAGCAAGGCCTGCACGGGAGGAAGGGCCCCCGAGGCCCGGCCTGAGGGAGTGAGTAACAGCTGCTTGGCCCCTGGAGAGGGAAGAATGGGGTTGGGAACTGGGGCTGGAAGCTGTGCAGGGTCAGGTGCCTGAGGAACAGCTGCTGAGGGGTGGGAACTGGGGCTCCAGGCACAGGACGCAGGCCTGAGCTCTGGGAAGGGGGGTGAGAGCGACCTNAGGGAGTGAGTAACAGCTGCTTGGCCCCTGGAGAGGGAAGAATGGGGTTGGGAACTGGGGCTGGAAGCTGTGCAGGGTCAGGTGCCTGAGGAACAGCTGCTGAGGGCTGGGAACTGGGGCTCCAGGAGCTGGCTCTGGAGGGGTGGCAGAGAAGAAAGCATCCTGACTCCAAGCCAAGGTGGAGGGCAGGGGGCTGAGAAGGAAAGGGACAAACTGTTTAGCAGGAGCCAGAGGCTCTGTGAGGCAGAGCTAGACAGCTGATGAGGGTGGGGGAGAGGCAGCAGGAGCCAAAACAGAGTCCTGGGAACATGGGAAAACAGCTGAAGTAAGATGGACAGGATGGCAAAGCTGAAAACAGAGGCTTTGGGGGATAAGGGAGGGCACAGCTGCTGAGGGATAGATGGGGAAGGAGGAGGAGAAGAGTCAAAAGCCTTATCCAAGGGGAAAGGAGCCAGCAACCACTCCTGACTGAAGAGAAAAAGGACTGAGAAAGGATTGAGAATATTGCCATTTTAAAACTAAAATACTTTATCTTAGTATAAAGCAGTTAATTTGTTTTCTCTTCTTAAGTACTATCCAGGTAGCCTGATGCTGGGGCTATGGACACCACCAGCCTCCATGGGCAGGAAGCACTGGCTGTGGATGCTGGAAACCTCCCAGATGCTGTCTGGATGAAAAGGCTCTCTCGTCCTCCCAGAGGGACTCTGCAAGGAACAGCAGCTTCAGTCAGTCATAGTCTGGTGTAGAACTGGCCAAATTACACCTGGATATTACACCTCCACTCTGCAGGCAGACAAGGTGCAGCTACACCCCCAAAACATCACTGTTGTTTGTGGAAAAGATAGTGCACAGTTTTCCGGCACAGAGTTTCAGTTTTTTTCTGGCATAGGGCTTCAAAGGCTTCACCTTTCAATTCACTGCATCCAGGTTAACCCACATTCAGCATATAATGTGGTCTTGCCAGTTGGTGCCTGGGAACTTCAGTTTGGGACAATGGCAGTGGCCTCTGCGCCTGTCACCAAGCAATTTTCTTCCCCATAGCTGGCCTCATGATCCTGAAACAGCAATTTGGACAGCGGGGTCTTTGTACAGGGAAAGCACAGTCATCAGACCAGGTCTCTTGTGCGTCCAGCTTCAGCTTGTGAATGAGGAATGGAGCTGGTGGTAGGCGACATGATTGTAGTGACATAAAAAACTGTGAAAGGAGAAAAAGCTTCCACATTTAGACTCGTACATGGTAGATACTGCCATGGATACCAGTGTTGCTAAGCATGCTGCTTCCTAGGGAAATCTGTGCTTGTGGAAGCATAGGCTTGTGGGACTACTTTAATTTAAGGATAATATCAATGCACCTTGTGGGAAGATGTATAACACTAAGCCAGGCCCATCCTAGATACCGCAGAGATGCAAAGAGCTCAGCTCTATCTACAAGTCAATGATTTGTTTTAATTACCGCAGGGAAATTGCTAGTGCACACCAGGCTGTTAGTAAGTATAGCTGAAACTGAAATTAATGGCACTAGATCTATTTATCCAGGTGAGAATCTTCTCCATTATTTGTAATGTTATTTATTACTACCCCTATTTTACATGTTTTTGTTTTAGTACTCTTCTATTATAGTCTTCTGTTTCATACAGGTCCATACCTTTTCTTTCATCATTTTTCATCCTTCCATACTCTTGCTCTCTAGGCATATGGAGCTCTTGTTTTTTTCCCTTTCCCTGTAGTACCTTTTTGCATATTTCTTCTGCATTCTTAAATTCATTCTTTCTCCCACTTTTGTTCTCAGCCATATTTGCATCATTATGCCTTTTTCTTCAGGTACAGTATGAAAGTACAATGAAATAAGATAAACACAAATATGCTTATGTTCAAAATGAAGGAGGATATGGAATTTTCATGTGTATGGTGGAGCTTTTCTCTTCTTTTCTTTGGTTGCCATTTGACATCATGGACAAAAATAACTTCAATAAGTGAACAGGTTTTTTGCCTTCCAGATATCTGGCATTGAATTTCTTTTCCCATAATATAGTCCTCCATGAGAATGACATCCCTAATCTCTACATAACTAATTCATTTTTATGTTCAGTTTTCAAAGGATATCATCAGTAATAAAAGGAGGCATTGAAATTAGCAGCTGCATTAAAAAGAAATGCCATTTTGTCTGCGTTCTCTTTGTTAAGGCACTGTAGCCACTTGCCCCTCTATTCCTAACACTCCTGGGCTGTCAAAGTTCTAATTTACTACTGAGAGGTATGAGCACATGCCTATGCACTTCTTCCCTTATCGGTCACACAACTTCTGCTTGCATCCAGAATATTAATATTGAAAACAGAACGCTTGAATCACTTCTCCTCCTTGTATTCAGTAATTTATTTAGCAGCATTTAGCAGGTCTAGACAGAGAGCTAAAGCTAACCATTATCATTAGAATACAGAGATTTCACATGTTTATTGTTATGTTGTCTATGCTTTTTGATCAACGAACACAATTAAATATCAAACCTTTCAGTAGAGCACTAATACACTGTTATTATCTTAAGTGGCATGTTCATTCAAGACACGCTGATACTGGGGCCATGGATTAATATTTCTGTAACATAACAATAGCAGCACTCACTCACTAAACACTTACTACTTTGGTATCTTTCAGCTATTTGTCTAAACAAGGTTTAGCTCACTAAATATTTTGCTATGACAGAAACAATTAAGTACTAATTTCAAGAAAAAAGGATTGAGTGTGTGATATATCTTTTACAGGGATATTTCTGTATCAAATCCTACAGTTACAAAATCTTATAAGACAAATTGTTAAGAGTCTGAGCCAATATGGCTATAAAAAATAATCTTCAAAAATGGCATAAATACACCAAATCCTTTCTAACAAGTTGTCAGCTTACTACTAACTCGTTCAGATACTGCAGATATCTCTGAGTGTCTCTTTAACCATGCTACATAAATTCAAAATGAAAACCTGGGCATGTAATGCTTTTAGAAGCAGGAAATAACTGACTCTCCTGTGCAGATGAGTAAGAGGCAGTCCCAAAGTGGTCAGAAAAATTAATGAATGTAAAGACATACCAATGGTTATGTCATTGTTAGGTAATGTAACTCAGAGCTCCAGGCTTACGTGTGAAATGTCAATAAGATTCTCATTTCTTTAATACCTGCTGACTCCCAGAGACTGTCAAGGCCCACACCATTTTTTCACTATATCCCTCATTTAAGTAAGTCAGCTGAAACAAAGCAGACATGATACAACTTAAGATCAATCTACATGTTCTGAAGAAGGGAAAGCAAATTTCTTTTCTGCTTTCTTACAGCTGCATGAGGTTACTTTTTTACATATCAAAAGCATTCATATTTTTCAATTAAAAATTATGTTGCCATGATTTTACTATCATATGTCACATAAATCATAAAACTATTGGCATAAAGATCTATTTGGGGTCAACTGATTTTGAAACTGCAATTACATGTGGAAATGTGACACACATTTATGTATGTTTCATTAAAATCTTGCCTTTTGGAGCAAATCACAAATGCTAAAGAAAATCACTGTTCAATAGTCAACAGGACCTATGCAGTATCCCTCATGGAGCTTTTCCCTCAACCAAAATGTCCTGATGTTAATTTATACAGACAGTGGCTTAAACATACTTATTGCATAAGGCTAAAACATATATTAATTATTTTCAAAACAAATTTATACAGGAGTGTCCCTACTCTTTGATGCTGTTTCTGTTGGGGTTTTTTCCTTCCTTTTTTTTCCCCTTTATGACTACGGGGAAATAGGGAATAAACATATTATTGTAAATTAATCTGTAAGGACTATGAGAAATGGAGCTAGGACTTTGCAGCTTGTACAGACACTATCCTATCTGCTGCTGCCTGCCCACTGAAAAATCCTAATCTTTGGGAGAGACAGGTCACTTCAGGCACATCGACGGTATGTCTAGCTCCAGAAAAAGACCTCCTCACAACCACCTCAATGAAGTGCAAATACTTTGCATGTGACATTGTCAGAAGAGAAGAACAGGTTTGATAAAACACTAAGTATCTAGATCTTCTAGAACAAGTTATAGATGCTACATACTAGATCTTCTCTCCAAGGTTCTGCAACTGGAGCTAATACTTCAACTTAACTTTAAACAAAAAAAGTAAAGGCTTTTACAGCTTGCTTTCACCCAGAAGGAAAATAGGTCCCTTTCATCTTTGTGTATATGTTTGTATGTGTTGGTATGAGATTCACTTGCACATGTAGGCAAAATTTATTCTAAAGAGAATTATATATATATTGTTCAAAACACAGAGCACTGGGGGTTGATGCCCTAGCCACTAAACTATTGGTTCTGCAGGGATACAGCTCTCTGTTTCTAAACTAAGACAAGGATTATCTCTGATGAAACTTTTGTTGCAGCTGACATGTTTCTTTGGGAGGATTTCATTAAAATTCTTAATAATTTTCTAATGATGAATCACTTCATTAGAAAAAATCCATGCAGCTTAGCTATGTGTAAGTATCTTTTAATCAGTAGGCATACTGCAATAAGTTTGTGCTTCAAAACAAGGAAAACTTAATGCTTTCTGAAAGGGATTTTCTAGTATATAGTACAGTAGTAGGGATCATCTAGAGATGGTGTAAAAGATGTGAATGGTAAAGAGACATATTGTTTTCTGTATTCTACATATCACATTTTCCTGAAAGCTGACTCCTGTTTCTAAGAGAGACATTTAGATATTAAAAATAAATAAATAAATGCTGCTCTTTTTTTCACCTTTAAACTCTTGGACTTATATGATAGCTATTTTCTTTAAAATCCCTTTCCTTAAGAAATGACTCGATCAATCTTTTTGTCCTGTATTATACAGGAAATAGCATTAGATGATCACCATCTAAGCCCATATTTGGTGCTCCAGATCATCAGAGCAGTCAAACAGCAAGACAATTACCACAGGGTCACCATTTTTTAAATCCAAGTAAGATCCCAGAAGCTGTACACAACTTCTGCCTTTTTTTCACCCCAGACACCTCTACTGAAGAGCTCTGCAGTAGCTAAGAAGAGCTATAACTTTGTTTACATGCAAAAGGGCTCATTAAATTGCTGGATTGCAAGACCGTATAAATTATTTATCCCTTTAGAGAAACAGGTTTTAGAATTCACCATTTAGAATAGGCTTTAATTCCCCTCTCATACATAGAGTCACTGATGTAATTAAAGGTTAAAGTAAAGAAGATCAAATGTTAAAAGGAGAAATGTGTTCCTTCTCTCCTGAGCCTAGGCACGCAATGCTCTGCCATGCTTCCTTTCTTCATTAGCTGATGCTGAAGTACCTTGACTACCTTCCTCCTTAATTACCTCAGGTTAGAAACAGAGTTTAGCCCATGTTTTTATTATGTTTTCTGTGCTAGGGGACAGATCATTCCCTTCATTCTTTCTTCGGCAATGAGAAAAGTTACACCAAAGAAAAATCCTCTGCTTCCATGTCAAATGGTAGGTAAAGTGCTGTTGTGTCTAACGGGAGCTCTGTCATAAGAAGCTCCTCAGCTTCCTCTAGCTTCAGCCTCATGTTGGGATTACCTACCAGCTGAGCTAAGCTACCTGGTCTCCATGTTGTCAAATGAAGAACATAAAATCTTTACAGAGCGAAAGGCTAATATATCCCCTCATGAATTCTAATGACAGACAGTGTTTCCAAGCCTTCAGTGATACCATTATATTCTTAATAGACTATAATCGATTTTTATGTCTTACAAAGAGGCAATCTGCAATTTATAAGCTACATCATTAGACCTTTTCTCATTGCTTTTATTTTCTTCTCAGTGATGTATAATGTGTTGCTAGTAGGGAAAATTGATTAATTCCTTGCTTTTTGCCCTTGATTTTTTGGATTAATTTTGTTTTACTTTCTCGGCTATTTTGGTTCTAAAGAGGGAAAAACTCACCCCATATCAAGCCTTCGCTTTTTTTTTAATAGATCAGTTGGACCTCTCCATGAATGAAGTAAGATAAAAGCAAAGTTAGCTTTTTGACCACAGGTCCAAATGTGAATGGCCTTCAGAATCACTGAGAATGAAATTGCATTCACTTTATCTGCTGATCTTCACAGGCAATTAATTGCATTTCATGGAAGACCCAGGCAGCTTTCTATCCTGGAGCATTTTCTATCCTCTGCAAAGCTGGTGAAACTTCTCTGTCTTCACATTTGAACCTCACTTCAAAGGACACGAAACAACAGCAGCTGCGTTACAGCACGTACATTAGAAAATACACACACGCTGCTTCTGTATGGAATCCAAACTTGGGCACCCAAAATAGCTTCTGTAGGCAATTTAATTTAAATGTTTCCAACATAACTTGTATTCAGTTTTGTTTTCACTTCAAAGGACACGAAACAACAGCAGCTGCGTTACAGCACGTACATTAGAAAATACACACACGCTGCTTCTGTATGGAATCCAAACTTGGGCACCCAAAATAGCTTTTGTAGGCAATTTAATTTAAATGTTTCCAACATAACTTGTATTCAGTTTTG
>VYZX01010942.1:0-20897 GCA_013401335.1 Brachypteracias leptosomus | reverse complement strand
TTTGTGGAGTCTAGTTGAATGAAATAGTCTCTCTTTTTCCTTAAAATTAAATACTTCACCTACACTGGGGATAGAGATCTTGGGATTTTGGCTTAATCAATGTCCTATTGAGCTCACTAAGAAATTTCCTCCTTCACCTGCTTCTTATAATTAGCCAAGAAGTTTAATGTCTCTTAATGGAACATCAAGCATCACCTCCTGCTGCAGGTAAATTGACCATTCATCTTTTGCTTTTGTGGTAATTCCCGTTTTACTTGTACCTATTTCCAACTTCTTCCCTCAAAATATATTACTTAATTAGTATTTATAACAATGGCTTATTGTAAAATGGGGTTCAAAGGTTTGAGAGTAGTTTAGTGAAATATTTCAGCTGCTGACTGGTAAAGCCATTATCGCTCTCCAGAGGGGAGCTGTAGACTTTATATGATTCACTTAACGAAATGGACCAAAGGGGAGTGTGAGGTGATCCTTAACAGGGTAGTTGGTAAGATTGTACTGAAGAGAGCATATCCAGAAAATAGGATTGTCTACAGGATAACAAGATTATCCCCTACCAAATTCACTCTGTAGAGAAACAGCCATAATATGCAATAGAGGAAACGAATGGGACTGCTAGATTTGAAACAGATCTTTGATTACAGCAGAGAAAGGGGGAATTTGGAAAAGTCAGGGAGTAGGGGCTTGAAAAAGTTGTGAAGTGTCAAGTAAGATTAATAGTTAAAGAAGGGTTTATTATATGTTGTCAGGTAAGATACAATTTGATATTAACATTTATCCACCAATATTTATTTTCAGTGCTTTCAGCAATCTGAGATGAGGCTTTTACAGAGTCATTTCATCAAATATACTTGTCAGACAGAGCATTTTAAATATAACACTTTTTTTAATTGACTACCTCTGTCAGATAGACTAATGTCTTTCTGCCTCCAGTTGTCTTTGGTTCTGTAAGACCATCTCAGGGTCATTTTTATTGCTCAGTGTAAATTCCTGTGAACCTTTCTTCTGCCGTTTATCTCAATACAAAAATGCAAATAAATTTGTTAATGCATGCCATCAAGCATAGGCATTCCTGACTTCTTCCAAAACAGTCACTAAACCTCTTACTTAAATAGATAATGTACTGTATAATAAGCTCCATGCTTTCGAGGAGTCTTTTTTTACAGTTGTTTCTGCTTTGGACTTGTCATTGCCAAACAGTAGCTTGTGTGATGCTGTCTTGATACATTACAGGGTGGGGACACTTTCATAAGGATTTCTGGTCTTACATGAGCTAATCCTGGTGAACTCCCAGTGCCAGCAATCAAGGACAAGATATTAACTGCTTTGTGTGCGTGAGGTATGTGTCTTCATTTTGTTCAGTGTTTGCAGTGTCCCAGAAGAAGCTCTGGGTGTCTCCTCACAGGTTTCTATTCCCTGTGCCTTGACTGGGAGGTGCACAGAGGGACAGGTTTGACACAGAGAAAGCATGGAGTGAGAATATGACTTGATGCATTTTGTGCAAGTTTGGCAACGAGATTAAATTTACCTGTGCATCTCCCTTAATACATCAGTATAAGCTCCAGCTACCCTCTGTCTCTCCTTCCAGGAAGTATTTATCTTTCTGGACAGTGTCATCTTCACCAGTACAGTTTCCTCTTGAGCTGTAATGTTATCAACAGTGGCAAGCCAGTCAAGTACACTTTTTCTTGGCTGATTTGTCCTACTTCAGCACTGAACAGTTTAGCCTAATGAAAGAAACCAAGGCATCTGCAGTCACTGTCTAGAGAATCCAAATAATGCCCTCCCCTTTTTAATTGCGTGTAATGTCTTAACTGAGGACTGCAAAGGGATTCAGGCATCAGCACAAGAGAAGTACAGATCTGAAGGCAGGATTAAAGAATTGACTCATCTCCGACAGTCAATATGTGTCACGGTTTCTCCATGGGCTGAACACAAGGATGAAGGTCAGAGGGTTAATCTGTGTATTGGGGTGAGTGGGTGGTGAGGGAAGAAGAATAACACAGGGAGTTGGTCAAGGCTACAAGAAAGAGCTGAAGATATTGACAGGTAAATCAGGGAAGGAAAGCTGAGATTATGAGAAATGAGCTGCTGAGATGAAGCTGAAGGGGTCATTTAAATGAACCAAGGGAGAATGAGAAACAGAAGAATAATTATTATGTTAAGCAGGTATACAGAGGCACACCTAGCTGTGTCCCCCCAGCATCTCCTGCCTCTTTTTTAAGTGAGCTAAACCAGTTTTAGAACTATCAGGAATTCTAGCCTGGAGGCTTTGGCAGCCCTTATTTTTCATATTGAATCATTTACAAAAGCATTTCAGCTGATCCAGATCTAAAAGGATTTAGGAAGGGGGGGGGGGCATGGAGGAAATCCTCCTCGCTTTGCCCACTGGCCAGAGATATTGTCAGCTAAGAACTGGAGCTCTTGCCAGGGAGGCCATGTTAGCTCAGAGATGTGCAGCTCTCTCCTCAGGGTGACCATGGTTTGTGTTGTTACAGGACTAACCAAGGTCTGTGCAGAGAGAAGACCTTGTCCCTGTGTGCCTCCTGCACATGTCAGGGTGTGACAAGAGCATTTGCCACTTCTGCCCCCTTCTCCCTCTTCTGCATGGAGTTCATCCTCACAGTACCCAGACATAGCCCATGACTCTTCAGTTTGGACATAGTGTGTGTAGATAGGGAGCTGGACAGGCACAAACTGCCGAGCTCCTGCTGCCTGTAGTTGAAACAGAGCATCTTTTTGTTTCTGGTGACAGAAGTGCCTTTTGTGTACCTCAGGAGCCTCTTTCATTTTTTTGGCTGGGTTTGTCTTCCTGTGATTATGTCTCAACTAGTGAGACATCTGCCTGGGAATGAATCTGGTATTTTTGACTAAGCATCACTTTTATTTTCATTCTCCTTCAGTCCTGCTTTTAGAAGAGGGAAAGGAAAACTCACAGAAGAACCTGCCCAAACCTTGTAAAACCTCAATGAACCCTAAACAGAGAATCTTTCATGCCACTTAGCGATATAAATGAACATTAGATATAATGGAAGTTATATTTAACTATATCATTAGGCTCTTCACATGTGAAAGAACATTGAAAAGGGCAGAAGATAAGACTGTTGTCTTACAGCTCTTCTATAATTAATTACCTGAGTGAAACAAACAGAAGGCCTGTCAATTCCCAATTATAATACTGCCCCCATTTGGATTATAAACATTCTTCAGGATTAACAAATTTATGGGCCATATCGCCTGCAGTAGTTGCAAATTGTCCATACCTTCATTATGGGCAGTGCAACTGGGACAATTTACAAGGGTGGAAGATCTGTCCTCATGTCAATACGATAGAAAAAAATGATACTTTATTCTCATTATCCTGTCAGCACGTGCGGCACTTCTATGTGATACGATTCCCTTAACACACAGCAAACATTTACCAAGCTCCTCTGTTTGCTTGACCTGGACTACAGATGACCAACTGTCATCATCAATCAATTAATCAACTGAGATGATTTGATCATTACTTTATAAGAGCCTCTGATCAAATAGGTTTCTTCCTCAGACAGTATCCAAATTCAACAAATTGATTCTCATGTCACGTGTAGCACTTGGCAGCAATATTTACAGTCTCTTGGAAAACCTCTGTTGTCTTATTTCTTGCTGCTACTAACCCCCTTAGAATTTCAGTGTATTCTGGGAGGAGAAACAGTGCTGAAGGAAACCTTCCTATAAGCAGAGTCCATATACTTCTGAATGCTGATGTAAAAAGTGTTATTGCTTTCATTTCTGCTTGAAATAAGTATTGAATGTCAAATAAGGTGCTATTGCTGAGATATGAGACCCTCCATTTTGATGACAGTAATAAAGACTATTCTTAAATCTGAAAGACTTAAAGCCTTGAAATATTAATTCTTTCAGAGTTTTGTTTTATAAAACATATATAATTCAAAGGCGCTGGATGGTGAAACTACAGTAGCAGATTACAAGAGTTATTAAAAATTCCCTTTCAAGCTAATATCAAGTCATCAAAAAATTGAATACTCCTGACCCTTTTACCGAAGTGTAAATTAGCAGCCTAATGGTAATACTCAGATCGGCAAAAGAAATATAAGCTCATTTTGATGAAAATAATATAAGAAAGTCCTTCCCCACTGTGAATCATCTTAACATGTGAAATAGCATTTTGGTACAATGATCTCTGCAAAGGGCACAGCAAGCTGGCAAATATGGAAACAAAAGATGAAAGCAATTTTGTGCATCTCTTGCCAATGTTTTATTCCCTTTTTAGTTCTTATATAAAATCTGAACATCTCAAAGCACCTCTGTATGTTACTTTAAAAGCAAATGATTAGCCCAACCAATAAACAGTTCTCCTTACAAAGACACTAGTTATAGATGTAAATGAAAGATAAAGCATATAATATACTGACGGTGTTTAAGAATATTTCTTGTAAATATTTTCATCTACCAATAATAGCTGCTTTTACTGCAGCATTAATATTTACATGTTAAAAAAAAACACAACTGTATTTGAAACAGGATTGTTACAAAATTGTACAGAGGTTATGGGGTTTTTTTGTCTATAATTGTATATTGTAGGAAAAGAATCTCTTAAGAAATTGAAGCATATGTTAACATAGAGAAAACAGAACTTTTTCATCTGCACACCCACCCCTGCGATTTGCTAAGACCACCCATGGCAAAGGTTGTATAGCCTAAAATTCCTCAGTGGTGGGAAATCCCTTCCCCTGTAGTAAGAGCTTTATTGTATCATGCTAATCACTTTTGCTCTGTGATGGAAATTGGGACTACTCTTTGTCCTATGTGTTAATATCTTTCACGGGCAGGCAGATAGTTTCCATGTATAAAGCAGACAGCTGTTGCCTTCCCACCATTAATTTTACTTGCTTGCTTTCATTCTCCGTTGGTGGATACAGCTCATGTAGAGCCACTCTGCCCACAGGCATTAATCCAACAAAACACTTGAGCATGTGCTTAACATTAAGCAAATGACTAGAGTCATTGAACTGTGCTGTCCTACTTATGAGCTAAGGTGCTGTAATGAATCACAGTTATAGATTCTGGTCCAGCTTTCATGGAAATCGGTGACGTGGGCAGCATTCACATCACTGAGAGCCTTTGAACTAACCCTGAAGATCCAAGCTGTGTGATGAAGATGACTCTTACATTCAATGGGGTTTTTTTACCTACACACTTCATATTATAAAATACTGTAACATATTATAAATTACTATAAAATCACTAATTGCAGAGCCTTCTGCTTTTCAAACAATTGAAGTCATTACTAAAACGTATAGTTTTCTTCATGCGTTGTTGTCCCAGGTTGCCTTCCAAGATTGCTGATGATACTGAAAAGAATTATGATAAACAAAGAATGGATATTCGTTTTACATCTTTATCTTGGCAGTTCTGAGTGAGAGGTGAGAGTATTGTTCATGATGATTCATTTAATTACTTCAGCAGGATCTTTATCTAACATAAAAGCTTGTTCTCCTGAGGGCAGAAGATCTTTCCACCCACAGATCTCCACTCAGAAGTGCTTCTGAAGTCAAGGAGGTTCTGCTTCTGACTGAAACTCTATTTATTACTGGTAAGGTGGGTATCTTATTTAGTTGTTGGAGTAATATGGACTGTTAAAAATGAGAGTTTACAGTGGTTAAGCGGATAGGTCTTGGTTGTTATTGAAACCTATTTTATAGCTCTGAAAATCTTCCATGTTTTTTAGTCTGATATATTCTGAACAGCAGCATATTTCAGGGCAGGGCTGTAAAGCAAACAACTTTGAGCCAAAAGACAAGAACCAGGTTAGCTGGGAATTTGAAATCAACCACAAACTTTGATTATTGGCAAATAGATGTAACTTAAGATAGATGCTGAACTGAACTGATATTTCTCCTCATCACCTAATGTTAGTGCACATATCATTCATATATTCCAGATGAAGTGCTTTGGTAGTCCAGCAATCACTAAGAGACACTAGATGATATAAACTCAACTCTAAGTCAGCAAGTCTGGTAGGACCTCTAAAGGCTTAACCCCTCATTCCAGAAAGCTTTTGGCTTTATCTACACTGATGAGCTGTATACATACATGATTAAATAGTCTGTGTCCTTCATAACGGGGAGCCAATACCTTATTATTATTCAAATTGAATCTTGGATCTTTCTTAGCCATGATACATCACTAAGCTTTAATGATGGTTAAGCTGCTTGCACACAGCTGTTGTGCATAGTAAACTAACTGGTCTTGTAAGAATAAGGGCACTGTGGATGTTCATGTATTAATTTTCTGTTCATTAAGGCTATGTGCCTGCACTAGGAAGTTTTCTTAAAATTCAGTATGTTGTGGTGGTAAAAACAGCTTTTGAATTGTAAAGATTGGGAACGACCATGTTTCCCAAAGATCTGTGCAATTTAGCCTCATACTAAAAATAACTAGCTATCTACCATGTATTTTGTGTTGTTCATGTAAGAAGGCTAAGCCATAAGTAAATTCTATGAGAATACAAAGAAGGGCAAGAAAGCCTGAAAAGAGGTGCAAACACAATTTAGGCCCAGATTTTAAAGTGGTTAGTTCAAAACCATGGTTATTGATGCACATCTGGCTGTCACTTGTAATATTATAATCATTCTCCTTCCTTCTCTCTTAAAACAGCTTCTTTCACAGAATTACCTTTTCAGTCATCATTAGCCATCTTATTTTTCTTGTTATTTAATGCAGCTTTCCTTGGGACTTAAAGTTCAATTGTAGTTAAAGGACACCTCTTACATATTACAAATGACAAATTTTGCCATGTACAGAGAGAACATGTCGGTCGCAGGGTTTCAGAGAACAACTTCACCTCTACTGTAGTACAAGATGGGAGGGCAAAGTCCAGAAAGAAGCATCCTGCTCTAAAACCTTTCCTTCATCAGTTCATTGGGCATTATGATAATTAGATCATCTGTCTAAATAGGGTCCATATGGTGATTTTTCTGTAAATGTTTTCTTTATTTGAACACAGTGTATTAATCTATTTGCAGCTCCACATTGAAATTAACCTTGGAGACTGGATAATTAGAATCTGAGCTGAGTAGCAGAGCAGTTTTTTATTACTCGGGGCAAGGGTGATGGAAATATTAGACATATTATCTCTGATTCTAAAATCTAGGAAACAAGTTAGAGATAAATGACACAAGCCTGGCAAAGGAGTCATGTTCTTGGATTTGTTCTATTTTAGTTTCTCCTAGTACAGCAAAGGAAAATATAAGTTAACTTTGGTTATCATCCTTTATTAAACCTACAAACTTTTCTTTCTGACAAAGACAGTTGTGTTTGACTGAGCAGCAGTTCAGGATATGAAGCTAAACAAAAAAAATGTTATAATTTCAGCTTGAAAAGGTACCAGTATTGCTTCATTTTTTCAATGCTTTTTGTAATTTTTTTTCTTAATGATATATTTTTATGGCTTTAAGACTGAACAAAATATTTTGAACATAGAAAAAGAAATAAGGTGAAAGATTATTCTGTTTTTTCTCATTTATTTGATTTTGTGAGATTTTTTTTTTTCTTTTTCTGTGGCATGCATAGCATGTATTTCAGTGAGGTTCCACTGAAACGTTTGAACAGACACAAACAAATTGTGAGCTTCCTGCTTTTATAATGGACCAGATTTTCAGAATATTGCCTGCAAAAACGTGCCAGAATTCTCTGCCCCTACGTACATACTTAAGTGTTCTGCTGAATTACAGCCTTCGTTTGCATAATGACTGATTGTGTTTGCAGTGCCGGGCTTGCACAAATGATCGCGCAGTTAATGCTCCAGCTGGTTCCCGCAGCCCTGGATACCGTGTTGATGGGTGTAACGTAACAGCCTCAGTAGATGAGGATGCTGCTGAAGGCAGAGTCCCTGGTGGTAGCCAGCACCAGTCCTACCTCAAAGCAAAGACACGGGACAACAGAGGAACACAGGTTTTGTGAAACTAAAATGGAAGTGGTTAGAAGTGCCTCTCCACTTGCTTCTGCTGCTGGTGAGAAAAATCAAGTAGCTTGATGCTTTCCTGCCAGAACAGTCCCTGAAGGACAGGCATGCCGAGATCAGCTTGGAGGAACCAGTTGGGGAAAGTCCCCAAAAGGTTTACCAATAGAGATACCGTGTTTTGTTTAAAACCACAGCAAATCAATAAAACATCCTGGTCCTTTAGTCCAGGTGCTATAAAATGTGCAGATCTTACGGCTCCATACGAGCAGCCAGCTGAAACACGGGAGCAGGGTGTTTCAATAAACTTGAATCCCACAAAACAACAACATCTCGTCCCAGTTTCAGCAGAGAGCAGTTTCATGAAAGTGTTATTAATAGTCGTCACCTTATAAATAATCAGAACATAAAACCGAGAGAGCAATCTCCTTCATTTGCCCTCAAGATGGTCATTTTAAGATCATTTGGGAACCAAGCAGCCTGGCACTGGGCTGTTGCATCTATTCTCCATGGCCACAGTGGTGGCCCCATCAGGCATGACAAGCCACCAGCTCCAGAAGCTTCCCAACGGGGTGTCTCAAGGGTGGTTTGCACTGCTTGTCTGAGGCAAAATTACTGCACCAATTAACAACCAGGAATTCCCTCTTAGTGATCAGTGAGTTAACAAAGATAATAGCCTTCTATTTGCTTGCAAGAAGGCTGAGACTTCTTTGGGACACCTGCCCCACTACTGGAGGGGTGAATTGAGTAAATGAAGGTGCAGGGCCTCCATGGGCAATAAGTAATGATTTCATGGATAATAAATAGTAACATTCTTTAATTACTGGGATAGCACAAGACCTCTGTAAAGTTTTTGGGCTGAGTTGCTGGATTAGATTCTTATTTCTTTATGTATTTCACAGTTTGAAAGAGTTTTACATGCTTTCCTTGCTCAAGGTAGGCACATTTATGATTATTTCAGGTTGCTACTGTACTTGAATATATTAACTATTTCTCTGCATGGTTTTGCTTTTTAAGAAAATGAAAATGTAAGATAATTTCCTTTTTTTAAAAGAGGTTTAGACCTGCAGTCTGGCTTCTTCCTTGACTTGTTAAAATTTCCATTCAAGCTTTTCTATTGTTTCTCAAAATACCTTATATGTAGATTTTACATTCCTTTCTTCTTTTTTTGCAAAAGTCTGCTGAGTAATTGTACTGTCTACTCAATAGAGAACTGATTACATCTCCTTCACCTCTTGCTTATGATAATTTCTTCAAGAGAATCAAAAAACTGTATGATATAAATTTTTCCATAGGAAAGGTCAAAGTAAAATTCACTCACAAGTATAGTTTATATCTGGGTCTAAATCTGGCACTTGAACAGCTCTGTGATATGCTTTTAAAATGCATGTAGCGGAAAAAACATGGGTATCAGGAATAACCCAAGTTGTAGTCTGAGGAAAAGTGGTTTAAAGCATTTTTTAATATACAATTATGTAGTTAGGACCCCTCTGGTACAAAAAAGCATTCAACAAGTATCGGCTACCTTCTGTCTCCCAGATGCCTGAGATTGACACCTAAGTCAGAACACAGAATTTTTCTCCTTTCCCTCTTTCTGAAAAGACCAGTGCTGATTGTTCCTCTCTCCTTGTGACTTCTAGAGGTGAGAGCTTGTCCAGCTTCTGCATTAGCATCTAGGCCATTCTCCAGGAGACACTTATACAGCAGGATAGTTGATAAACTCTGTTAAGAAATTTCTTATGCATGAAAAGATGTTCTGCAATGTTCCCATCTCTCTTATGACCCTCTGCTTGATCGTTAAGGGTAGAGTTATGAAGCCAACCATATGGGCTATATTTTCCACCCAACAGTACTCTTCTCCTCAGTATCCTTTGTTTAGCTAACCTTTTATTTTCATTTTCCCTTAAAAGGAATTGGCACTTCTGGTTCACTTAAATAGTGCCAAAGTTTTCTGCTTTGTATATTCTCAGGTGCTGGTTTACTGATCTTTTCTTTGCATAGGAGGAGAAGACAGGGAACTCTTCTATAGCTAAGGAATCAATACAGTTACATATTGATTCCTGGATTTCACCATTTTCTGTCTACTTTTATAGATTCCTGTTACTTCTGACACTACTTTGGCTTAGACCAACTAACTTTATGTAAAAATACATTTGCTTCCAGACTAATAGCTAAATCATCTTCTGTTATAGCAGCATCCCTTGCTTCTATGGAAAAAAATAATCTGAATAAATGATCATTTTTGTCCATATTGTATTATGCTGGTCTTTGTAAACTCTTGCAAAGAAATAGTTCAATGAAATTATTGGGTTTTTTCTTTCTGCATTTCTTAATGACTCAGACCTCTTTTCCTCTCATATTAAGATTCAGAGGGTGGAAGCACTGTCAGTTTGGATTGGGTGATACTATGATACAGTCAGTTTTCATTCAGTAATTATCTTTCAGTAGCCTAGGTATTTTGTCCTAGAGTCTTTCATTTTGTCCTAGGAACTAATTCTTCCCAGATTTAAAGACTTGTTCTTAAATCTGAAAAATTCAGTGATTTCATATCTCTGCATGTTTTCCATTTTAAGGGCATATTTTCATATGTGCTGTTTTAATCTACATTAATCTACATTGTCTCTCTTAGTTTGAGTGAGGAGTTTCAAAGTTTACCTCCTCTGCATGATTCAACCCAAAAAAATAAGAGGAAGTTAAGAGCTTTAGAAGGACCTAGTGCCAGAAAAATGTCAGCATGAACGGTTAGCATTGCAGTGTCTCTTCACGATGAGTGCTTGGTTCCAGGTTGAGTCACTTTGCTCCTTGCTTTTTCAGTCAGTGGTGGTTGTAGTTGCTGTGCAGTTTTTCGTCTGGTTTTTGTCTATTTTTGTTTTTTAAAATTGACTACCTCTGTTCTTTCTAAATGACATTTTCTTTCCTCACACCATTCTTTTCTTTTAAAAAATTTCCATATTCAGGTCTGGTTTCTCTGTAATTTTCCTTTCTTTAATAATACTTAGCAAAATGTTACTGATGTACAAGAGGTCAGAAGCCGCTTCAGTGTGTCTGTGGTGGACCTTAAACTCCCTAAGGTTATTAAGTAGAGTCAGGAGTACATGGAGAAAAAGAGAAGATGATTTAGAGTAAAGGTAACTTCCACTTTTGTGGCTAAGACTGAATGGAAGAGTGGTGGAGATATTCCAGATGGACCAAAATAAAATTAAATAGCTCAACTCTGAAGAGTGGAGATACGGGGGAATAAATGGAAAGAAGAGAATGGTGAAGAGCGGGGAGAAAATTACCCATTTTGCATATAAATGATGTAATTACCCCCTCAGCTTCTCAGGCAGAAGTTGACATCCCTAATTAAAATAATTTTATGATCTTCTGGGGACAGATATACAAAAGCATAAAGAGAAGGAAAAAATAACAAATACAAAACTAACCAACATCAGCAGCCATTTTTACAAAATAATTTTGCAACAGGACTGATGATGTACATGCCGTCTCAGCTTTATAACAAATTATCAGGCTTGTATTTTATTTCAGATGATTCACAGGGTTTGATATAAAAGGCAGAGGCTGAATAAAACCTTTTCAGAGAAAAGAATGATGAAACCACAATACGAGGACAGGGAATTGAAAGCCTACTGGACTGAATTTCATTGTTTTCTTCTGATTAATACTGGAAATTGAAAGCCACTGTGTTTAACCTGTGCTGATGCTACAGTTGCTGTAATTAAGCATGAGAATATGGTCTTACAACTTGTGCATGCTGATTGTTTTATACAAAGCACCTGGCAAATTTGCCAGTACATACACTATTAAATCTACAACAGAGGCGTCCAGCCACCAAAGGCTACCATTGTCATTAGCTTAATTGATCTACAGTATTCCACCACATCTTCACTGCCCACTCTCTGGGCAAGAACGCAGGGATGAAGCCTCTTCTGGACTGCAAGGTAGCAAGGGGACATGTTGTTTTAACCATGCGGGAAGGAAGGGGTTGTGCTACCAAGCAAGATAAAACCCAGCAAGTGTAACAAATCTGGAAAATTCCGTTATCATATGCCTTGTCTTATCGCTTGTACCATCTGACTGACTGATTTAATGTTGCTAAGAGACTTGACAGACCAACTTGTTAGCATTACATACTGCACAGTAGCGATTGATAAATCAATTGTTACCACTAATTTTACTCCAACAGAGTGATATTTCAGTAGTCAGAAGTTGGCTGAAGGATATGTTTGTGTACGTGCATTTTTTTTGGGGGGGGGGGGATCTGCCATTTAGCTGGTTCTTTTTTGCATTTTCTAAGTATCTGTGGTGATTTCACAGTAAGGTGACAAGCTAGAAGCCAAGAGAATAACATTATCCTCAGGCACAAATGCAGAAAATCAGACTAGAAATCTCACAAGAACTGATGTTCTTGTCCTATAACCACTGCTTTTGGTAGTGACTATGTTTTGAATAATTTAGGAAAATTTAAATCTTTCTTGAGGTGTTTTCATGTCTAGTCCTGATTGATTAATAAAAGCAAACAAAGCATTTTAAGCCCCAGAAAAGCTTTGTGTTTGGTTCTGCTCAGAGGATGGGCATGGTGTCAAGTCCATTAGTTCTGAGCTGATTCATCCTGCCCTGATTAATACGATTCACTCATAGACCACAGAATCTAGAATAACCATTGTGGTTTATGAGCTCATTAAATATTATCTAGTGCACCATGTGCTTAGTTCTTCAACTCTACTTATGGAGGAAGGGGAAACGTATTGCAGTTATCTGACAAATAAGTCTCAAATGTCATAAAGATTAATCTTTCCCTTCCCAAACCCTGTTCTTTCTTTGTGTTTGCTTTGCAACATGAAGAAGGACTGGTTAAAATGACAGCACTAGTTTGAAGTGTCTCTCAGGGAGTGGTTTTGCATGGGAGGTTCCACAGCAGGCACTGGTGGGGTGGGCAGTAGGGCATAGGAGTCTTCTGCATTATCCCAGCATGTGTCATGGCTCTTCTGCATAGTGGCACCTCCCAAATTCATGGTTATCAAGGCTGGGAACACAAATTATTTCCAAGATGAGCAGAATGGTCTGTGAATGTTCCCAAGTGAGAAAGCCTTTTGCAAAACACCCTTCTGTGCAGGACTGTCAAGGAGCTCAGCAAAGGTGGCAGGCATCAGAAACAAAATACTATGTTTACAGGCAAATTTGACCTTTGTTTTTTGTTATGTGAGTGAATAATGGAACTCTACTTTTCCTGCAAGAGAAACAGAAAATCAAAGGCAGAGAAGCGTAACATATCGTACAGAAATTACCTATAGCATAAGTACAACGTGTAAGAAAGATGGCAGAAAGGGGCTTCTGTGGATACCATGGATATTGTGATCCTGAAAACACTTAATGATAAGGGATTGATTCTTGAAAAAAGGCTGAGGCACTGAAAAATGTGTGGAACAATACATCCTTGGTTCAGCTTCTCCTGTCAGTGAGGGAAGAGTGCTCCTGCCAGAGCTCCTTTTGCTCCAAGAATCAAGATTTATTTACAGAATATTTGACTTGAAAACAAATATATAGCTTTCTAGCTTCTTCTTTTGTAAAGATGTATATACATCCTGCCAAAAGTAATATGCAATCCGAACCAGATAGACATTTTGTTTATTTCTGAATTTTAGTGTGTGTATAAATTAATCTGTCCTTATCCCTGTTTCTCAAGAGACGTACGTAGCTGTCCATATAACAGCATTTATCTTTCTGGTTCATGCTACTGTGTGGATAATACATCACCAGAGCAGTGATGCTAGTTATGATGTATGACACCAACATATCATAAAAGCATTGCCACTTCTGTGATGTATTATTCAAAACATGGAATTAAACAGAAAGATCAATATAATGCAGCCCCTTAATTTTTTAAGGTGGGTTAGAAGGTTTTAGATAAAAGAGTATAGGCTTCAGAGGGTTTACATAGATGCTCAGTACATAACAGAAGCAAATGAGAATAACTCTTATTTCATACATGAGCCAGTTTGTACCAAAAAAGATTCATTCTGTGGCCAGCAAAACTTCAGGACTTTTCCCCTCCATGTTTCAAGCCCTCTCTGTTCTTAGCTGCAACGCATACAGCTTCCTACCGTGTTCCTCCAGAATATCTCCCACAAAATACCATCTTCACTGTCTCTGCATTAGCCAATTCCCTGAGCTGCCTCTTGCATCCCTGGACCAGCACCTGGCAGCTCCTGCTCTGCCCAGCTCTGAGCTGTCCAAGGATAACCGGCCACCTCATCCCTCCTGACCATCTACCTGGAATACTGAGCAGAACAAATAACTGGTGCATTTATTTTTCTGCCTTTTGCACAGTGAAGGCGCTTACTTGAGTCTCTCTTCTCTACATGGCTGCTGATAACCACTAAACTTATTGAAATTTAATTCCTGTTGAAGAACTATCTCTTTGTGAAATGTAGCTGGAACTATCAGGTGTTTTCAAAAGTTAACAGGCAGATGATAGATGGGGTAGGTGATTAAAAAACCAAACCTAGATATCCACCTTATTTTCTTTGTGACTGACTTAAGTCCTTTTGTGAAGAACACCATTATGTTCATTAACACTATTTTCGTGGATTTGCACAGATAAGAATTGTATTTAGGATCATTCGTTTGCTGCTCGTCTACTGTGTTCAAGAATTCGTTTGCTGCTCATCTACTGTGTTCAAGAATCACATCATAGGCAGAATTTGAATAAGAAATGTTTTTGATTTTGTGTTTGTAATTTTACGTCAGTTCTGCAAGTCCTTCCAAAGTGCTTAGACAGTATTTTCCTCCTCCTGTTCAGAAAAGTGAAATGGCAGAAGAGGCCGCAAGGTCTTCAAATATATAGGCTTTAAGAAGAAACTCTGGATATCACAAAACATGATTAGAACTGCAACAGTTGGCACCTTCGGGCTTCTCCATATCTCACGTAAAGAAAAACAATCCCACAGTGAGCTACAAAAACTTTCTTAGGTTCAGAAGGCCCTGCTCCTAAACATCTTTTCAGAATAAAAACTGGGCATTAGTGTCAATTCCCTGCTCTTTGCAGGCTTTTTTTTACTGCACACTTGCAAGCAGTCTTTACATTGTTCTGTTTTCTTACGCTTATGGTGCAGCCACCTCACTTCTTTTCTCTGCTTGAACATTCCTCTTATTAATCTCTTTAGCCATTTTCTTCTGCTCTCTAACCAAAACTTTATAGTTTTAGGATAGTAAATTTATTAACCTTTCTTAGGTAACATACAAAATCCTTTTCCTGCCTCGATATTATTTCCTTCAAGATATTTATACAGTTTTATATCCCCTTAATCTCTTTTTCTCTAAGCTGTGTAAATTAAGTTCCCTTGCTTGCTCTTCCTCTGTCATATCCTCTAATCCTTGAATCATTTCAGTTGTCCGAACTTCCACAAAACCAGCCTATGTTTCCTGGAGCTCAGAACATAAAAGGAAATTAAGAGGCCCTGGTCTGCCACAACATGCTGCTGTGAGCATACCTCTTGTGGACAGCCCTAGCCAAAGAGAGTTGCAATTCTTGCACAGCGTGGGCAGTTCTATTTATTATATATTTCTATCAGGTTTTGGGATTATTCACAGAGTGCCAGACACTGTTTATGCATTAGATGCTGCATTTCCCAGCCCAAACAGCTTAAAATGGAAGATTTTCATTGTGTGTGATAACCTCCTAGCAGAGAACCCTACAAAGCTACACACAAAACCCTCTGTGCTGTTTAAGTTCCTTTAGAATCAGTATTTATGACATATAATGTTTTGTGATACATGTAGTTTAGATTTTTTTAGGTAATTTGTCCTAGGAATAATGTTTCAATAAGAGTGTTTCTGGGACAGTGAGAGAGGAAGGAAGTGGTTCAGATTGTGCAACATTCAAAACCACTGCAGTTTGTGGAGGTCATGGCAATTTACATCTCTTATCCCCAGATAATGCACTGACAAGTCTATCCAGATAGTTCAGATACAGATAATTTTATCTAAGTCAGAGCAAGATTATAACATCAGTTGCCTAGCCAGTGATTTACAGTAACTGTCTTCTCTCTGAAGCGAGATACTAAATCTGCCAGAAAAGCTTTTGTCTGTCTTCAGGTTTGAGTCTAAACAAATCCATACATGTGGTCAAAGTACTAGTGGTGCCAAAGAGAAATATGTTTGCAGATAGGCAGTGGAAGATGCACATCTCTCTTCCAACTGCCTCTTCTGTCTCAGTGTTGTCATTGTAAGGGAATTAGCACAATGGGCCGAATGACATCTGTGCTTACATTTATCCTCTGTGATGTCACAGGAATTCAATGTATATAGATGTAGAATTTCTCCAAGAAATAGCTATAAAAAACATGCTGGTTTCGACAGAGAACAGCATCCTATAGTTGTAGCATAAAAGTGACAATATAGTGAAAAGTACTGTGTTACAGCTGATTATGCTATTGAATACATATAAATGTGAATACCAATATAAACGACTAGTGTGAATCATTGATACCTTCCTTTGTAGGTTTCCAGTGTATATATGGAAGTACATATACACTAGTAATTTCTATGCTTGTGTACTCAACAGTACCACTAGTCTTTGGAAGCCTTTTGAAGTAGGTCCTGTGCAGACATACAACAGAATGTAGTCCCTTCTTAAAAACCATGTCATTTATCTCAACATTAGTCTATGACTTTACTTAATGTATCAGCAAGAAATTAATAGTGGGGGAGTCTTCTATGACAGTAAAGAAGCATTTTTGGTGTTAATACAAAGTTTTTCCTTAACATCATTTATCTACCCTTACCTTAGCTTAGTCCTCATCATTCCATTTTTCTAGACTTAGAAAGAGCTTATCTCTTAGCTGTAATGGAATGACCAACAGTTGCTTCAAATATAACTTTCCTTTTGAGGATCCATGTAGGTTTTAGTTATGTCAGGAGTATTCCAAAACATAGCATTTTAAGGTAAATATAAATATGTATGTATTATAACTAGAAATATTGAATGTAGTGAAAGCTGGATGTTGCAATTATTGGAAGAAGTACATAAGAAGATAAAAAGAGAGATGAATGCGGTTCAACTGACAATCATAAGTAGAAAATATAATTTAACTTCTTTTTTTAGAACTGTGTTGAAGGCAGAAAGCTAGATGGAAGCCATTAGCTTTTAACAATTTATAATGCTTTTAAGAGCATCCATACAATGAGCAAAGAAAAGAGGAAAGGTATTGGTCTCTAATTTAGAGAAAGCAATTTCCATTTAGGCATAGAAAAAAGATCCTCTGAGGTGTTTATCTATAAACTATTTACAACGCAGAGGTTTGATCAAAGGA
Source organism: Brachypteracias leptosomus (assembly GCA_013401335.1). Lineage (NCBI taxonomy): Eukaryota > Metazoa > Chordata > Aves > Coraciiformes > Brachypteraciidae > Brachypteracias > Brachypteracias leptosomus. Next base: position 3,623 of record VYZX01010942.1, on the reverse strand, counting down.
GCAGAATCATGCAAAAATATTATGGAAGGTACACAGTTAAATCCTGTGCTTTTCTTTCAGAAAAAAATATCAATATGTTGATGTGCACAAACACGGTTTCAGAAAGACTCATGGATTTCTTTTGAGAATTTTTTCATTAGCACCTAGTGCTATCAAATTAAGCCTAATGTAAAGTAAATTAACATAGTACACATTGTTACATTTCAAAAGAACAATGTCCATTAATATATAAAGAGAAGTCTAAAACTGAAATCAATATATCTCACTTCAGCCTAACTCAGAACAACACTTAATATGTAATATTCTTTGATAAAGGGAGCATGAATGCTAAGGATTTATACTAGGCTTTTAAAATACTATTATTTTCTTTAAATTGTATTCCTCACATGCAACTAATATTGTCATCTAAAGTAACAAGACAAAAGGATGATGGTACTACCCGTACTATTCAGAGAATTCCTAAAGGAGTTGCAGAAACCAGGCCAGCTTTGATCAGGTTTTCTTATTAGCAATTAAAGAGAGCTAGAATGATCTACACTGGTAGCATGTAGTCGTCAGCACCAAGGTCAACCACTGCAGCCTGTGGTTTGACTGGCACGAGGTTCTTCTCAAGGAGCAGTAGCCTGGCCCTCCCCGCCTGATAAGTCTCAACTGCAGCCAGGAGTAACCTGCTGCATCCCGTGGGTATTTTGTGCCCTTCCCAATGCATTTGGGTCCATTGGACGGCTGGAAAAGACAGTGTCAGAGGTTGGTCAGGTAACACAAGACTTAGGATCTGAGCCACTCAAGCATCTCCAAGGGGAAGAACAGGCTAAAAGTGGGCTTCTGATGCATTTAGACAGAAGAGAGCTTGAACCCATTTTTATTCCACTTTCTGTAAAAGTACTCGCTGCTGAATAAGAATTTTATTTGTGTTGTAATTTATAATTATTTCTACTTTATATTTGAAAGAGAAAAAAATGCTGGTCAGCCCTTGAACAAGGCTGTGAAAATTCTTGTTTCAGCCCAATGCTCTTCATTATTCAGTGAGTTGCCTGGCTGAAATAAACACAGGTCTTTTTCTATCCCTTGCAAATATTTTCTGCTAACATTGTATGAAAGACATTGCTTTGATAAGTGTTATTCTTCTGCTAGGTCTTGATGGATGGCAAGAACCATGGTTTCAAATTTAAAAGGCATGCTATTGAAACTCTGGTGGGACCTCCTTGCCCAGAAACACTGGTAAGAAGAACATTTATAAACTTTGTAGTACTCAAGACGAGCCTGCATTAGCATTTTACCTCAAAACACGCCTGAAGCTTGGAAGTGAAATCTCCCCTCTGCATACTGCATGTTTACTTTGGAGAACAACCTTGGAACATCTGAGTTGGCTTCTTTTGGAGTGGAGGTCAACTCAGAGCTGTACTCCTGGCATCCACCTCTGTGCCCCAACACTTAATGAATGCCAGCCCCACAGAACCAGGCTATAGCTTGTACAAAGCAAAATCCCTGAAGCAGATGGATATCACATGGACACAAAGTCCTCAGCATCAGCTACTCCACTCTCCAGTTCTGCTACTTGCTAATGTAGATGGAGCAAGCAAATATGCTTTTGGTTAAAAATAATATTTTATTACAGAGTAAAAAAAACTCATGATAAATTATATACAAAAAGGTGACATAAATACTTAATTCCTGAAGTATAACTACTGTAGAGTCTTCGTCTTCCCTGAGGCAAATGCTGGGACAGCTGGTGCTTCTCCTCTTGCATTGGAAGGCTCAGTCATAGCATGGCTCAAGGTTTTTATAACCTATCCTGATGGGTAACAGAGCCCAACTTAAGTTGCCTTTGATTTTGTGACCTGAGGTACTTTTTCTCTTGCTCTCTTGCCTACTCTGTTTCTCAGTCTGCTACCATCTCTAGCTAAATATTTGCTAGTCGTTTCTGTTGTTTCAGCTATTGCATACAGTGATGGTTGACTCTTCTCTTGTAAGATGGATTCTGCAGTTCTTCTTGTACTTCATAGGTAATTCTGAAACAGGTTTTTCACTTCACGGTGTACAGCACACTTGTGAACAATGAATTTTATTCCTAAAAAAAAAACAACTTTGGTATCTGAGCACTGGAAGCAGACTCTAAAGTGGAATTGGCCTGGAAACACACAATGCACTGCTATAACTCAGATTGTTCTCCACTTGCCCTGCTTTTCAGTGGAAGTGGCTTTTAAACACAATAAAAAAAATACACAATTAAACATTTTAGGTGCCCCCATCAGGTCTGTTCGGTTTGCTTTCTCTCTGTTAATTTTTTCCTTGTCTTGCAGCCCCTTTCCCTCTGTAAACAGCACCTGTGAACATGACAGTGAGCCCTGGATTGCCATGTAAAAGGTGAATCCCATTTCCACAGATGCCCCCCTTTCATATTTTGTTGATCTGTCCATATTTAAAAGCCTGAGCCCCCTCAGGATGCTTTGGCCAGTGTTCAGGTGTGTGCTGGTCTGTTCCAAACACATGTGATTTTGGGAGCAAGCAGATCAGGCTAGGATGCTTCTAAGAGTGCAAAGAAATTTTTGCTATGTTCTGCTGGTGCTTTTCTCAGACTTGGGTTGTCCAGTTCTGGATATCAGGCAGCCTGCTTGGATGTGGATACCTGCTTCCCAAGGAGATGATCTGGGTTCTGTAACAGGTAATTTAGTTACTGCCTTTTGAATCACAATTTCCCTTAGTCTGGCTGGTTTTGATGTCCCAGCAGACTGGCTATTGTGAACACTCCTCTTAGGTGTCTGCTTTTCTATATGGATGATTTAAGGACCTTATTCCGTGTTGTCATTTTTAGCACTGAAGCACTGATCTGGCTCTCATTGCCTTCTGAGGTTAGGTATTTATTATCAGGCTGAGATGCTGTCAATGTCTTTTATGTTGAAGAATCTAATTCAAATCTGGAAAACAGCATAATGTGATGCCATGCACCTTGAAGAAACCTATTACATGACTTTGGGTGGAGTCCTGGAATTTGACAACTATATGGACTTGTTCCAAACAATTAAATGAATCTCTCTTCAGAGCATATGGTGTAGAGAACATGTCATGTTTGAGAAATATGGTTGGCTTCTAATCTTGATTTTTAATTTTGCGACAGAACAATAATTTGGCACAGCATATAAACTCTTTTTTCCCCTCCTGTTAAGTACAAATGTTTTCTTCAAAGACAGGAAAAAAAAAAACCCTTTCAGGAAAATCCACGTTTCCCTTGCATAGCTCATAGATAGTACTTTTTGTTTCACTTCTTTTGAACTATAGTTTGGAATTAATGTGGCTGGTTTTATTTCCTATTGATACTAAAAATGATGGAAATTAAAAATCCAAAGACTCAGCTTTTCTGTTGGTCTATATGAAGGATCTGGCTGGTGTAATTATTACTAAAAAGATTATGCTGGAGAGAAAGGTTTCATTGTTCAATACACCAGAAATTTAGCAACCTGTCCTGCTCCCCTGCCTGAGTTGCATACTGGTGTTTAATAATCACACTAGAGTCCAGGCTGGATGGTGGAGAGGTGCAGCACTGCTTGAGCTGCACAAAAAGCAGCAGTCTTACTCTGTCCAGGCTTCTAGAAACATCTGGCAATGTGTCAGTGCAGCCCAGA
>VYZX01010938.1:0-10118 GCA_013401335.1 Brachypteracias leptosomus | reverse complement strand
AGCTACACTGAAGCAGAAAGTGTCATCTAAGAAGTTGCTCAGTACTAGAAAACTTCAATATTGAGATACTGTACTTGTCAAAGACTTTTTACATCAGGACAAAGATATTCTACAGTCTCTAAGTGACATCACAGAGAAAATTTACCAACAATTACTACACTTGCAGAAAGGGCATCACTAACACTAGGAAGGAAAACATCTGAATCAGGACTTGGCTGGACTTTTCCAACAGTCCAAGTTCAAAATTGCAAGCATTAAAATCTACTCAAATTCCAGCTTATAACACAGTTAAATTACACTGTCTTACAAAGAACATTTTGATCTTAAAGATTCTTTCATGTGTCCTAGTTCTGGAATTAAAAAAAAAAAAAAAAAGCACTGTTCATCACTTATGCTCAAGTCTAAGAGCCACAAAACACGTATTTTTCCAGTAAACCCCAAAGAGCTCCATTTGATGGTCTTAAATTTTACCTTTTGTGTTTTAAAGGATGGGACTAACAACAAAAAGAACTGGTAACAAGCACTTGTTTTTGAAGAATCGGGATGCAATTGCTAAACCCTCTTGCATAGAGCCTACACATTAAAGCATCACTTGGAAACCACCAGAAAAGTTTCAGTTCTGCTCTACACATTTCTCACCTCCCAGGACAGCACCTTTCTCAGACAGAACACACCAGTGGGGAAAAGATTATTCTAACTATAGACATCAGAAATAAAATCAGATCTGATAAAATTTAAATACCTAATTTGCATCATCAACCTCCTCATCTAATTTTCTTTTTAACAAACATTATAATTCTGATGGAGATCAATTTTAACATATAAGTTTTTAAAAATCCTTTGCTTAAGAATAGCATCTCTCTGAAAACTTCAATTCTGTTGTTTCAGGTGGCTTGTTTTCTTGTTTTTAAAGAAACAGCTTGCTTTAGAGAACCTAACTTTTAACTACTTTGATTGTTTGATAAGTCTCTCTTTAGAATACAGTACTGGGGATCGGCTGTCTTCTATCCTTGGAGACCCAGAGTAAGAGCTGGGAACCAGCTTTTCATTATACAGCAAAAGAGAAAAAAAAACAGGTAACTGTAAAGGGAGAAGTAAACAGAATCTGGTAGAGAAGTTTAATATCTTTCCAATACATTGTTTGGGTCTAGAAAAAATTAGCCATCTTACAGAAAATTTAGATATTTGTCTCATAACCTATGTCGGGCTGTGTAAGAAAGAGCAAACTGTTATTACTTTATAAATATTTATTTTACGCAGTAATATATATTCTATGATTTATTTATTTATTATATCAACATATTATATTTTAATATACTTATTCTGTATGTAATTATGTGTGGACATTTCCTGAAAATCTTCATTATCTTTTTTTTTGATCCTCATGTTCTTACATATATAAATAGAAATGATCAGCCTTCAAGTAACTAATGCCCTTGTAAAAGTGAGGTGGGAAACATGGAAGAAGCAAAAATCAGCTTCTAAAAAAATCTTTACCTTTGCTACTTTTCAGAAAAATCTTTACCTTTCCTACTTTTCATAAGACAACAAATTAAGACAGGAAAAAAAAAAAAATTGTACATAGATAGTAAAGAGCCTCATGATATAAGTATGTAAGCTTTCAATTAGTTCTGAGGATAAGCTTTTTGGGTTTTTTTCTAAATAAAAACCATGCCACATTTAAAAAAGAAATCTCTAGCATATATTTTTTTATGAAACTATGAAATACTTTGCAGAAAATATTTATATAACTTTAACTTTGAAGGTCAAAATGATTATGAAAATATCTTGTGTACATAAAATTCTGTGTTTTATAGGAAAAGAATATTACTATAGTAACAATTCAAGTTGTTACGGTAACTAAATCTGTACAAAGAGTAAATGAGCTTAGCAAATATTTAGGTATTTTTCTCTGCAGAATTTTTATATAAAGTTTTTCTATTAAAATTCCTTAGAAATAATTGAGAGGATAAAGTACAGAACCAAAGAACTGTAAAGAGTTTTCACTATTGTTCTGAAATATAAACACCTATTATGTATACACCATTTATATGTTAATGGACATGTAACATTTGTATACTTTGAAAGAAGAGGGAGGACAAGCTCAACAATACATCCTATTAACCTATTTCATTCAAATTTTTTAATTTGTCAAAAAGGAAGAAAAAAAGATCAGTAACATTCAGGCAACTGGAATAGTGATTTCATTAAAACCATTATTCAGGGCTCATCAGAATTAGAAACTCAGTTGAATCTTATTGTTCTGCAAACTAAATGTAGCTGTTGTGTACACATAGGAGACAGTGGAACATCTGCCTAATGCAATCATCGTTTCCCAGACTTGTCACCTATGATTGTCCAAACAGAACCCAGGGGTGGAACCATACCTGTAGTGGCTACAAGCAAAGAGTGGAAGTGGGTGCTAGGAGGATCTAGTGGGATGAGAAGGAAGTCAGACTTCTTGACCATACAGGCAGGAGGGTCAGAGCAGTAAGACTCCTTCCCAAGAAGCCTCATACTTTGTCATTGTTTCATCAAAGAGCATGTTTGGAAGATGACACATTGATGCTTTTGAGTCACTGATCACTTCCTGGTCCCAGACAGGTCTCTTCTGCTGCTGACCAATGAGAAACTTTTATTAGTGCAGAAACACTCTAGCATCTCTAGTGTTGTGATGAAAACAGCAATTCTATTCCTTACTCTGTTGGTTCCTAGCAATGGTTTGATTGAGTTTTCAAGCTTCTCAGGAAATAGTTTCCATGCTGAGAGGCAATCTGCCAAATATCAGGTGAAAATAAAATATACTTATGAAACTGCAGCAATAAAACCTCCTATGAGTGTCAAAAAAGCCCCCAAAAGCAAGACAAACCCAAAACATGAGAAAAGGAAAGAGAAATAGAAATACCTAAAATAGTATACCTCTGTTTTACATACTGCAGATACTCAACTGATGGCCACTGATTTTGTCCTAAGATCATACTTGATTGTGACTGATATTATGATGAAACCAATCTGAGAGACCTTCAGTATGGGGGAATTAAGTCAAAATATGAAAAAGCAATAGATTATTTTGTGAAAGATATGTATTATTTTCCAACTGTATTTTATTATTTGATGGATGTTTAAAAAAAATTAGTTGTCTAATTTCATTTCTAATTCAAACATCCTGAAGAAACAAGAAGTCACTTTCAATTGTTGGGCTGTGACACCCAGGATATTTTTATATAGCTAATTTATATTGAAAAAAATAGCTGCTTCTAGAAACAGATTTTGATCATTAAGAGTTTAAAAACTGGGTCTGAGCTGTATTTGCAAATCTGGAAAAACCTATAAATGTATTTCGGCACCTCATTCAAAGTTAAAGAAATTACAAATTGAATGCAAATATGAAATGCAAACCCAGGACCTTAGCTCGATGAAGAAGCATCTCCATTTGGAACTAGAGAAGACTGTGAGTTGACAGAGCTTATGAAATACTTCTCTGTAATTAGTGCAGTATTCAAAGTATTACCTAATAAAGACTCAAAAGTATACCATACACCTCCACTGGCAGATCAGCAGTAAACAGAAAAAACTCTTTTAATTTGGGGAAAATATCAGAATAACAGACACCAAATATAATTTCTGGACACAAAAAGAGGGGGTTTGGTAGACACATAGAGAATCCGACGTTGATGCATCTACAGTGGTTGTTGCTAGAGGGAAGTCACCTTGTCATGTTTCAGGCCCAGATGGCAACTGAGCCCCACTTGGCTGCTTGCTCACTTGCCACCCCTCCCTCCTTGGGATGGAAAGGAGATAAGGACTGCTTTACAGAACAACACAGAGAGAAGAAACAACAGTACTACCAATAACACTAATTAAATAATGTATAAAATGAGTGATGTACAATGCAACTGCTCACCACATGGATCCTGTCACTGCCACCTGGCCCAGCTGCCCACTCAAGCTGTGCACACTTCCCCCGGCCAGCTCCCTCTTCATATACTGAGCATGATGAGGTCAGTACAGTATGGAATATCCCCTCGGCTGTTCAGTTTAATATTGAATATCCCCTTGACTGGTTCAGTTCGGTTTTCCTGGCTGTGGTGGATTACAGCTTCCTGTGAAATGAAAAATACCCCTATCCTAGCCAAACCCAGGACACCTAATCCCATCACTTGCAATAGCTGTGTCATTTAGAATTAAGAAAAAATAGATAATGTATTGAATTTTTTTCACAAAACAAGTAACAAGTTTTGTATTAGCAAAGGATAACCAAAAAAAATTTAAATAAATCTACCACAATATGCCTTTTCCATCTCCACTATTCATTGGTCTATGCAGCTACTATATGAAGTGTTTAAACAATAAACTTCATTTAAACTTTTAAAAGTAAAATAATTATTCTGTGTTTAAACTTCATTTCAGAGAATATTAGAAAATGTCACTACGTATTCTCAGCTACTTTAGATCTCACTGTACATGGCAAGAAGTACTGCTATTTATAAAACCTGGAGAAATACTTAATTATTAATACTATAACCAATTAATTTTATTTTTATGCTGGTGATGTGTTTTCAGGTAAAAATGTCTGCAGATACAGAATATCATCAGTCTGTTTATAGCCTTCTGTAAACTGGAATAGTCCCAGAAAACAAGTATCTGTTATTACCAAAGTAACTTTTGAAAATTAGGTGAAATATTTGGAGAGCAGTAGGAACATCACTAATGCATGGAAAAATAACTGAATTCTACATATATCAATACAAACTTTCCCTATTCTACTACCAGAATATTCCTGCAGATAAACTTGCTGGATATGTAGAATTTATTGGAACAGTTTCAGTTCTCAACATGCCCAGAAAGGCATGGTTAATGTCCTTACATCATTCTCTTTTCAAGATGGCTATATCGATTATTCCTTTACTGAAGTGAAGTTGCTCCAGTGCAAATGATTTGTCATAATCCAAGACTCATTCACCTCTGTTGAAAACATTTGGGTATCTGGTAAAGAGGCTTAAAATAAAAACATAAGTTATGAGAGTATGATGTTGTGGAACAGCATAAATTCTCTTGTATGATATAGAAACCTTTGTCTAGGAAGAACCATGGCAATAGTAATAAACGATAAATTTTACTTCTCTAGAGTTTTATTCATTACTTTCTGAAAATGTTCTTCATGTTATATATTTTAATTTCCTATCCACTAGGCCATTGTAATCTGTTCTGTAAATTGCATATTCCACTGATTAAAATTTTCTATATTTGAACCAAGTCATATTTATGAAGTAGGTCTCCTGATACAATTCTATTTATTTGTAAAGAAATACATGTATATTAAAAGCTTTTTATTTGAAGAATGAAAGAAGATGGATCTAAATGAGTTTATATTTAATTTTCTTCAGCCAATGATATAATTTATGAACTAATCTGTTATGCACCACAGCCAAATATTCGGATTATTTAGAATCTCTATTATTCCCTTCCTAGTCTATTTTTAAGTATACACAAAGTACTTTGGCTGAAAAATGCAAATATATGTAGTACTATTTTACTGTTCCGAAACCTCTGTTTGTATATTCCAAACTAGCTGGAACTTCTTCAAGAACCTTCATTATGTTAGACATTTTGAGAATATTTTGAAAGCTTGAATAAATTGCCTAACCACCAAATGCCTGGGGCAGCTAGGCAGTGTCTGAAGACTTAGTGAATTGAGTGACTCTTAAATTAGACATTTGCATGGTTATTTTTAATTAATCACCTTATAAAATGTAATTAGCATGCACCACTTATCATGTGAATAGCAGTTGGCAATTTTTTTATTTTGTAAATTCTTCTTACAGCACACAGTTCAGAAGGAAAGAGGGAATCCCAGAGGCTGATGTCAGGAATAGTCAGGGGCTACTTTGTTGGCTGTTACTTGGAATATGACACGTAGTTTATTTCACTCTTTTTTGGTCAGGAGTTTTAACTCGAGCATGCACAACTATCCATGCTCATCATCTCTCCCCATCATTTTGGAGCAGTAATGTATTCGATAAAGAGTAACTGTAAGACTTGCACAGAACCTCATTCTTGAGTGCTGTGTGGTTACTTGTGATGCTGACTTTAAAGGCAGCAGGATGTAACACAAGCTCTGGGCTTCAATGAACATTTGTTTGTGCTAGTATGAATGAAAATTCCTAACACTGCTTTAAAGTGGATTGAAGAACACACAAAAAATGCTGTCAGGCAGGTAGGATCCCTAGAAGAACACCAGAAGTCAATTTCTTCCTGTCTGGAAGCAGCCAGCTCTTAACTAGGATTCAAAGGTACAAATCCTTCCTAATAAACAGTCAATATCAAAAGGTGCTGCACACCCCCAGCATCTCCAAAGGCTGCAGTTCTCACCATCATGGATCCCAGTGCTGGTAAAAACATTCAGAATCATAAAAATGCACTTTACAGGGCCAAACAGAGAATGATAGCTGTGCTTGCTCGGACAAGCCTTTTTCCTACAGTTATAAGGTATAATAAGCAGGTCCTGCAACACACTGAGTGTCTGAACTCTTCAATGTCAGTTCCTGATGACATGTCTCAAAAAGGTGCTTTGCATTTGTTCTGGAACTAGTAAAGTTTGGAATAACACAAACTAATTTCTGACAGACCGTGTTCCAGACCTAACTACTTCTGTAGACATAGAGGTAAGGCAACACTTTACATCTGCAAGCTTAGTCTTAAGCTGTGGCCAAGACACATGACTGCAACAGAACAAAGGGAAAAATATAATGGGGTTTTTCTTCCTTTCAGCTAAGTACCCAAATCTGCTAATGGTGTCTCTGTTGCTAATTTTTAAAGTTGATTGTGGTTCCGGAAGAACAAGTATAGCAAACTTAAAAAAGCAGGACCAGCTGACAGCATCTCCCTGCACTGAGAACATTCTCCCCTGTGAGTCATACAGCACCATATGGACTGCATCCTTTATGCCATGCATCACCAGACAGCGTGAACTGCACGCAAGAGGGTGCTCCTGAAATTTCATTTGCAATAGAAAGAATTTTGTCTTTAGAAAAGATTTGAAGAATCAGGTAGTTTGAAGATGAATTAATTACTATGTTGGATTTGAGCGCTGGTCAAATTCTAGGAAAAAGCTGGAAAGGCTTTCTGGGAGCCTTTTTAAACCCAACTTTCACCTTTCCTTAAGAAAAAGGCTGAAAGACTGTAAGAAGGGTGGGGAGGGGAAAAAAAATNGTTTTTATACTACTGCTACCTAAGTTTTACTAGCCCGATTTCAAATAAGATTTCAGCATCTGAAGCACAACTTATACAGATTATAGCCACTTAAATCAGATTTTATAGTTCTTGAAATCCCTGCTCATTTACCTCAGCACACTTAAAACACTTCAAATCGTTACTGTTGCCTCCAACTCTTTATCCTAATAGTTTCTCAAGTGCTGAAAGATCTTCTTCAGTGTATTTCCACAAATACCTCAGTACTGACAGAGCTGAGCAGAGACAGACCATACAATCTTGTACCTAAACTTTATATCATATAAGAAAATGGCATTTTTTGTGTGTGTGTGTTTGTGATTTTTACTGCTTGGAAGTGTTCATAGAATGCCTTCAGAATAAAGCTATGCATAAATTCACACCAAAGGCCTCTTAGTTCTCCTAGACATTGCATGAGAAAATATTATCAACTCCATTTATGTAGTAACTCAGTTGCTAGAAAGACCATGTAAAAAGAGAATGAAAAGAGACCCTATAAAAAAAAAAGAAAAAAAATCCAACAACTTACCTACAGAGGGAAGCACCAGCTGCCAAGTTTATTTATACATTTTCATGAAACACTAATTGGGTAAGATATGTAAAATACTACAGTCTAAATTTCTCATGGTAATCAGCTACCATTGACATCAGAGAAATGCAATTACTGGGTTGTTTGGTTTCCCCTCCTCCCCTTTTACCTTTGTTTACTGTTTCTTTTTAAAGGGGAACTGTAAACAAATTTTTCCACACCAGAGTTCCAAAAGCAGACAAAATTAAAACTTTGAGCTTCTGATAGGTAGGTCATCTATGCCCTGGAGAGGGAATGGATTTAAAATACATCTCTACACTGAACAGCTCTTATCAGGTTTTGAATTCTACTCAGGGGATCAATCACTTAAAAGCAAGGCACTAGCATTGTTTTGCAGCAACACCTAACTCTCCTTTCTGAACTAGCCTTAGTTTAAAAATGTTTTGTTACACTCACAATCATACAAATGAAAAATTAAATCCCTCCATAACAATAACCACATAAATCAAAGAGAATAAAGCAGTAGTTTGTCCCTGAAAACAGATTGCTCCTAACCACCCTTTATCAGGATTTTCCCAAGCAGATCCGCCTGCATAAAGCAACACACTCCAAGCAGGAGAGAATGACTAATGCCTCATCCAAAGGCTGCTGTCAGGAAATGTTCCCTCTGATCCTGCACCCTTCCAGCAGGTGATTATTTCAAACTAATCTTTTCCTCTTCCCATTTTCTGTCCAGTGGGGCATTTTCCAATTTTTTGCTAGCCAATGTTCCTGAGCTTTTCCCAATCTGAGCATTAGAGAGTACAGCATAGATATTATTCTAATGAAAAAGTCATTTTTTACTACCTCAGTAGCTGGATTTGTTTCCCTATTGCAACCTTTTAACATACTATTTGTTTTAAACTGCCTATATGCTTGTAAACAGCTTAGATTACTGTAAATTGATCCACCTGACATCCTTCTTTCTGGTGTGGATAGTCACAATAAAAAGAAGGCCAGGTTAATTACAAAGAAGATGTGTTAATTACCTAATTAACACATCACACTTCTCAGTAGCTGATAGAAAGGAGAAGGAAGGCAACTGGGGAATTCAGTGGAGTTATAGTAAAGATTGGTTTATGCAGCACAGCTGTGTGTAATGCACTCTGTCAAAGTCTAAACACCTAGTAAATGGCCCAAATAAACTGAGACATTCATCTTCTTGTGAAATCAAGGAGTACAAGTCATACTAACTTAGTCAGGAGCTTGCCCCAGTTTCTACAGACTTGCATGGGTCTGGTCTCTTTCTGAACTCTATAACAGAAGACCTTACTGGGATCTCCACACAAGAAAGTGCTACTTTTAATCCTCACTGTCTACTTCTTCCAGTGTGCAAGAATGTAGGAAAGGTATTATCTTTAAGGATATTTAGCTGATCACAGCCAGAGACGTGGATGATATTGCTGATATCTATGAGCTCTAGCTTAGGGGTTTTTTTGTTTTAATTATAGTTTAGTAAGGACATGTATCTCCTCTGAGCAACCTAATCTAGTGGGAGGTATCCCTGCTCATGGCAGGGGTGGTTGGAACTAGATGATCTTTAAGGTCCCTTCTAACCCTGACAAATCTATGATTCTGTATATCAAGAGTTTTGCCTGTGTGTATGAAATCAATTTGGACCCAACATACTTGTAAGAAATGCACCTTTTATCTGATGATCAGTTTGACCAATAGGTACCAAACAGTCCACAAGCTTCTGCAGTTCCTAAACCAAGGATACCAGGACAGCTCTAAGCAGCATAAAATATGAGGTTTATATGGAATTAAAGCTTTCAGGGTGCTTGTTGAAACTGGCACATAAGTTTTAATTTCATATCTGTCATTTCCAGGCAAAGAAGACAACAACAATTTACAGAAGTCTGCTGTGTAATTCCAAATATTTGTAATCTATCCACAGACTGAATTTATTAATGCCATTTAACCTCTGAAATGCATAGTGCTGTCTGTCACTCATACTTGCTGTTGTCAAGAGACGCACAATCACTTTCAGGCGGTGTTATGAGGATCTCAGCTGTCTTACAAGGCATGTTATACTTCTGCTCAGAAACACTGACCTTTTCTGAAATAGGAAGGGAAAAAAACCCAACCCTGCATATTAAAATCTCCTCTCTAAATGATACTGTTTGCCTTTTTGGCAATTCATCCACCCTTTTCTTGCCAGTCTTCCATGCAAGTGACTTGAGATTCAACATGCTGTTTTCTCCCTATTTTAGGATCAACTAGGATTATCAATTTCAAAGTGACAACTTTGTGTCATACTCCTACAAAACAATTTCCATCATAGACAGGCATTGTGTCATTTTGATAAAGCTATACTGAT
>VYZX01010936.1:0-27574 GCA_013401335.1 Brachypteracias leptosomus | reverse complement strand
CGCGGGCGGGTCCGGCAGTAACGTGACCAGGGGCGCGGCCGCCGCGGCAGGAAGGCGGAAGTGCGCGCGGAGCGGCCGGGGCAAGATGGCGGCCGCCGGGCGGCTGCGGCTCCTGCTGTGCCTGGCGCTGGCGGCCGGAGCGGCCGCGCTGGGCAAACCCAGCCCGGTGAAGGTGCTGTCGGNCGGCATGTGGCGGGAGCTGCTGCAGGGCGAGTGGATGGTGGAGTTGTGAGTCGCTCGGGGGTCTTGCCGGGGGGTCAGGGTGTGGGGTGTCCCCTCAGCGGCCGGCCCTGAGGCCGCCGTCGGGGTGAGGGGCGGGGGGGGGGGAACCGGGCGGTGCAGTTTAGTGAGAGGTTTGTGGTCCCCGCAGCTACGCCCCTTGGTGCCCCGCCTGCCAGAACCTGCAGCCCGAGTGGGAGAAGTTCGCCGAGTGGGGCGAGGACCTGGAGGTGAACATCGCCAAGGTGGATGTCACGGAGCAGCCCGGTGAGAGTCTGGCGGGGCCGGTTGGGCCTTTCCCGGGGGCTTCGGGCTTCTGGGCCCTCGGGGAAAGTGTCCGGTACAGTGTATGTGCTTTGAGGAATAAGGAGAATTAATAGGAAGTAATAAAGATATTTTTCTCATCTTTATTGAAGGCAGGTTGCTTCATGTAGAGTAAACACTCTAGTCTTCCTTAAAGGGACAATAGGGTTTCTCTAGAGAGTGATTTGGAGGATTTTAGGATCTTTGGCCATGCTTTTTAGGAATTATAAAGAGTAAACACGTGGTTTCAGCCTTCCCTGTAGTAGCACCTCCTTTGGCTGGCACAAAAGGAGCACAAGCAGCCTGGTTTCCCTCAGCTGAAGCTCTTTTGCCTTTGTGTCTGTGTGGGGTTTGTAAAATTGACCTTCTAATACTTTTCTCCAAAGTCACATAAGAACTTTAGGAGCTTGTTGCCCTTGGATTATTTTCTGCAAGCCCTGAAGGTTGTGGGTCATGTAGGGAGAGTGTCCCTCTCTAAAGAGCTACTGCCAAGATAGTCAAGTAGAACAATTATTCCTGAATGTTTATTTTTCCCCATGGACAAATTTTCTTGCTGTTTGTCCAGGGACCTTTGCAGCACTTTGACACATGCAGGTTTGTGTTTAGTATCAACTAAAGATTGATACCTGGGGGAGCAGCTGGGTGGTTTTTTGGTGTATAATCATGTTTTTTTGCCTTTTTTCACACGAGTGCTCTACTATTCTGAAAATAACATTTTTTTTACAGGGTTAAGTGGACGATTTATCATAACAGCTCTTCCTACCATCTACCAGTAAGTATCAGGATTTTTTTTGGAGGGGAGAAACCACTTTTTTTTCCCTTTTTTTGAACAAATAACTGGGATTTACCATGTTCCTCAAGCATATGAGTGACATTACCCAGAGATAACCACTGTGACCTTGCAGTGCCCCCAGTTGATTGCTTCTTTTCCCTTCAGGCTGTATTTTTTTCTCTCTTTTTGTGGGTGTTTCTCTTTTGCAATCGTTTCTCTGGAGGTTGATCTCAGTGCAGTCATGTGGATTAGGAAGATCATTATCTTTTTATGGGGTTGCAACCTAAAGCTGCCCAGGATACAGGTGGAATTGGGGTTCTATAAATAGTTACAGGCAGGATTTTGGGGGAATGTTTTAGAGCTGGAATCAAAGTAAAATTAAAAATAAATTGGGAGGGAAGGTGTTGAGTGGAAGTAAACACTCTATACTTGGACTGCCTCAAATAAAGGACTTTTTCTTGCTCATTTTACAGCTGCAAAGATGGAGAATTCAGGAGATATCAAGGTGCAAGGACTAAAACTGATTTCATCAACTTCATCAGTGAGCAGGAATGGAAATCAATTGAACCAGTTTCATCCTGGTTTGGTCCTTCCTCCTTCCTGTGAGTTCCAGGAGGGTGTTTATCATCATCTCTTGTCTCAGCCCTCTCTGAGGACGTGCTGGGACAGGGCCTTGGGTGTGTCACCTCCTTGTGAACAGCAGCTCTGTGCTGCTGGGGAGCTTGTGAAGGTGATGGGTGGGGGGTCATCAGCCATGGGAGGGAGGATTGTGCCCTGAGCAAGGCTTATTTTAAGTCTTCAAAGAGTTCTAGGTGGTTGTGGTGTTTTATTAGACTCTTGTAGGTGACTTACTAAGTTTTCTGTGGCAGAAAGGTGTGTTTTCCAGCTAAATTCTGGGGAACTAACAACAAAATTTGGGGAAAAAATGCTGCAATGTAGTTGTAAGATAGAGCTGGTGATTTAAGAAGACATTGGTAGCAAAGATAAAAGCAGAGTGGGAGGGTGAAGGTTCCTTTGCTGGAGAAAAAGTGAAGTGGGGAGACTCAGAAGAAATGCTCTTGTTGGAGTCCTTTCTAGTTTTATGACTTTGAGGTTTTTTTAGTTGTTCCTGCATGTGCTGTGGGGTGGTTTCAGAGCTGTGGAGTTAAATGTGAGGGATAAAGAACATTGGGGCCACCACTGGTTGAGGCAAATGAGCCTCTAGGAGGTTGTAGAGGTGGGTGCTGGGCTCTTCTCCCAAGGAACAAGAGGAAAGGGCCTCAAGTTGCCCCAGGGAAGGCTGAGGTTGGAGCTGAGGAACAATTTCTTGCTGGGCAGGGTTGTTGTGGGCTGTGCCAGGCTGGGCAGGGCAGTGGTGGAGGCCCCAGCTCTGGTTGCTCAAGTGCTGAAGCTTCACAGTAACAGGGAAATGTCAGAATTGTCAGTATAGATATTTCAGATATCCTGCTCTTTTTTTTGCATGTATGTAAAATACACCTAAACTTGATCTCTCCCTTCCTGATTGGCTTTGAATAGGTTTATTTTTTGTTTTAATAAGATGTTCAGATGCTTCATTCTTACTATCTTGACTAGAGCTCCAGCTTCTCACGGGGTGTTGGCCCAAATAGAACTTAAACAGAAGTAGCTGCAATTCAAGTCAAGGAAGTTGCTGAATTTTTAGCTGCCCACAAGCTGCTGGTACCAGAAGTAGCTTGGTGGGAAACGAGGGTTTAGTGAGTCAAAACCAAAGCAGAAGATAAAAATCAAAGTGAGAAGGGGAAGGAGATGAGAGCAGGAAGCTGGGCTAAATAATCACCAGTCAGGCAGCTCAGGAGATGCAGGTTTCAAGATGATTTCACATCTTTTTTCTCTGCTTTATGCAGGATGAGCAGCATGTCAGCCCTGTTCCAGCTGTCCATGTGGATCAGGGTATGTGCTTACACCTCCCACTTCATTTTATCCTGATAGATGTGATGTTCAGCCCTTCTGGAAATGATTCTCCTCTCTTTTCCTTCCAGCACTGCCATGGTTATTTGACTGAGAACCTTGGGATACCAGTGTGGGGCTCCTATGCTCTGTTTGCCTTGGCAACTCTCTTCTCAGGACTCATCCTGGGGCTTGTAAGTGCAGCTCTTGAAAGGGATTGACCTGTGTGGCTACACTGACACCTTCTTTACCTTGTTATTTAATAATTAAACCAGTTTTCTCTGGGTATCCACCCCCCTGGGCTGGAAGACAGGGATGGGGAGCAGAATGAAGCTCCCATAAACCAATTTTCTCTGGGTATCCACCCCCCTGGGCTGGAAGACAGGGATGGGGAGCAGAATGAAGCCCCCATAAACCAATTTTCTCTGGGTATCCACCCCCCTGAGCTGGGAGACAGGGATGGGGAGCAGAATGAAGCCCCCATAAACCAATTTTCTCTGGGTATCCACCCCCCTGGGCTGGGAGACAGGGATGGGGAGCAGAATGAAGCCCCCATAAACCAATTTTCTCTGGGTATCCACCCCCCTGGGCTGGAAGACAGGGATGGGGAGCAGAATGAAGCCCCCATAAACCAATTTTCTCTGGGTATCCACCCCCCTGGGCTGGAAGACAGGGATGGGGAGCAGAATGAAGCCCCCATAAACCAATTTTCTCTGGGTATCCACCCCCCTGGGCTGGAAGACAGGGATGGGGAGCAGAATGAAGCCCCCATAAACCAATTTTCTCTGGGTATCCACCCCCCTGGGCTGGAAGACAGGGATGGGGAGCAGAATGAAGCCCCCATAAACCAATTTTCTCTGGGTATCCACCCCCCTGGGCTGGAAGACAGGGATGGGGAGCAGAATGAAGCCCCCATAAACCAATTTTCTCTGGGTATCCACCCCCCTGGGCTGGAAGACAGGGATGGGGAGCAGAATGAAGCCCCCATAAACCAATTTTCTCTGGGTATCCACCCCCCTGGGCTGGAAGACAGGGATGGGGAGCAGAATGAAGCCCCCATAAACCAATTTTCTCTGGGTATCCACCCCCCTGGGCTGGAAGACAGGGATGGGGAGCAGAATGAAGCCCCCATAAACCAATTTTCTCTGGGTATCCACCCCCCTGGGCTGGAAGACAGGGATGGGGAGCAGAATGAAGCCCCCATAAACCAATTTTCTCTGGGTATCCACCCCCCTGGGCTGGAAGACAGGGATGGGGAGCAGAATGAAGCCCCCATAAACCAATTTTCTCTGGGTATCCACCCCCCTGGGCTGGAAGACAGGGATGGGGAGCAGAATGAAGCCCCCATAAACCAATTTTCTCTGGGTATCCACCCCCCTGGGCTGGAAGACAGGGATGGGGAGCAGAATGAAGCCCCCATAAACCAATTTTCTTTGGTTATCCACCCCCCTGGGCTGGGAGACAGGGATGGGGAGCAGAATGAAGCCCCCATAAACCAATTTTCTCTGTGTATCCACCCCCCTGAGCTGGAAGACAGGGATGGGGAGCAGAATGAAGGTCCCATAAACCAATTTTCTCTGGGTATCCACCCCCCTGGGCTGGGATACAGGGATGGGGAGCAGAATGAAGCCCCCATAATCCAAGGGGAGGTGGTGGGTGAGCTGCTGCACCACTTAGATGTGCACAAAGCTCTGGGGATGAATGGGATCCACCCAAGGGTACTGAGGGAGCTGGTGGAAGTGCTCACAAAGCCCCTTTCCATCATTTATCAGCAGTCCTGGCTATCTGGGGAGGTCCTAGAGGGCTGGAGGTTAGAAAATGTGACACCCATCTACAGATAGGAGGATCTGGGGAGCTACAGCCCTGTCAATGTGACCTTGGTGCCAGGGAAGGTTCTGGAGCAGATCATCAGGAGGCACATCCAGGCCAACAAGGTGCTCAGGCCCAGTCAGCCCATGGGTTTATGAGGGGCAGGTCCTGCCTGACTAACCTGATCTCTTCTGACAAGCTGACCCAGCTCGTGGCTGAGGGAAGGGCTGTGGATGGTGTTTATCTGGGCTTTAGGAAAGCCTCTGACACTGGTTCCTACAGCATTCTCCTGGAGGAACCAGCTACTCGTGGCTGGGTAAAAAAACTGGCTGAGTGGCCAAGCCCAGAGTGGTGGTGAATGGAGATAAAACCAGTTGGTGGCTGGTCACAAGTGGTGTCCCCAGGGGTCACTCTTGGGGTCAGTCAATGATCTGGATGAGGGGATCAAGGCACCTTCACTCCAAGAAGGACCTTGCCCAGAGGAGGGCAAGGAAGGTGGGGCAGGGTCTAGAGCAGGAGTGTGGTGAGGAGCAGCTGAGGGAGCTGGGGGGGTTGAGCCTGGAGCAAAGGAGGCTCAGGGGAGACCTTCTCACTCTCAAGGAGGTTGGAGCCAGGTGGGGTCAGGCTCTTCTCCCAAGGAACAAGAGACAGGACAAGCAGAAAGGCCTCAAGTTGCCCCAGGGGAGGTTTAGGTTGGAGCTGAGGAACAATAAGGTCTCTTCCAAGCAAAACAATCCAATGTGTCTGGTGTTGAGGTTGTTTTGAGGTTTAACTTGCCTTTCTTTGCTTTCAGATGATGGTGTTCTTAGCAGACTGCATCTGTCCATCCAAGAGGCACAGGCCCCCACAGCACCCCCACTCAAGTAAGCCCCAATGTCCTCCTGTCATCCTAGAAGCTGTTGGATAAATCTTATTTAATTTAATTTGATAAATCTTATTTAATTCCTCTCAGTATGTACCTTTTATCTGCAGGATGTGAGGTTTAATGCAGAAATTTCCCCTTGTAATTGATTCTTGGCTTTACTTGCAGCTGTTTGCCCTCAGGCTTCACAGTGGGTTTGTGTTTTATATTTAGCTAAAATGAAACTATTTTTAAAAACCTTTTTTTAGGAGGTAGGAAAATGTTTTTACAGCATTTTCCTACCTGCAAGACACGAAATTCTGTATATGCAGGCAGGTAAAAGCTTTGAGGGGAGCTCTCAGTGGTGCTAAGTTGAGGCTTTGCACAAGTTGTAGGGGAAAAATGAGGATTAAAAGTGATTTTATGTTTCTGTGGATAGTGAGTGATTCAGTTTGGGGTTAATCTCTGGAGTTTTTCAAGGTAATCTTAACAAATTGGGGAAGAATGAACCATTTGAAAGCTGCTTTATGAGGACCTGACTTATTTTTTTCAAAGCTGGAGGAAGGTTTCTATTACCTGGTCTATAATCTGTTCAAACTTGACCTGGGGTAACTTCATGCTGGCAGAAATTCCACCTCAAGTGGTCACTGCTGGCAAGTGCTGCCTGGATTAAATCATGAAAATTCTGTGATGTTAAAATAAGAAGTGTATTTCCCATGGTAATTGTCTTTGTGATGTACTTTTTCCCTTTCCCCTCAAGGGAAACTAGCTCCAGAGTCAGCTCAGCTGCTGAAAAAGCTGGATGAAGAGCAAGAAGCAGATGAGGAAGACCTCTCAGATGATGAAGCAGAGGTGGCCAAGAGCAGCTCCTCAGCCAGCACCATCAGGCAGCGCCCTGTGAACCCCACTGCTGCTGGGGACAAGTCTTAGCTCTGCTTTCCTGCAGGCTCAGCTGACTCTGAGGGAGAGAAATGTCACATCCTTCAGCTGGAAGAGGAGAATGGCTCCTGTCATGGTAATATTGATGCATTTCATGACTTCAGGATAAAAAAAACCACCCACCCAACCCCACAAAGGAAGCACCTTTGGTGGCAGGTACTGCAAACTGTGGTGAAACTTCTCCTGCAGAGAAGTGCCAAGAGATGATTGGTGGGGCTCCTTGGAGGGCTTGTTCCACTGGGATTTTTGCTCTGGAAACCAGTGTGTTTGTTGCAGTAGGGAACAACTTTAGCCAGGAAAAGGCACCAACCTGTGGCAGCCTTCAAAGGGGCTCTGAAGAAATGCTGAGGGGGGAAAATTCCTCCAGTTCCGGGACACACTCCAGGCTTTTTAGGTGGCAAAACCTTTCTGCTGTGACAATGAGTGCTGCAACACCCCCTTCCCCTCCTTCTGTCTTCTTCCAAAGAGGTGGAAGTTGCTGTCTTCATGCAGAGGAGCAGAACCTGCCCTCTAACAACACCCAGAGAGCTCTTCTCCCCCATCCTCCCAGGAGGAGCTCTCCCTGGATTCTCTGGCTGCCCAGAAACCTGCTGTTCACCTCTGTTTCTTCTTTGAAAAGGCTGTAGGGAACTTGAGGAGCTCCTTGGCAAAATAATTCTTCTCTAGATAAAAGGAGAGCTGTGTTTGTCTCCAGGTCAGATGGCAAGAGTTTACACACAGGGTTCCCTGCTGGGGGCAGCTCCCTTCAGCCCTCTGGCAGGAGGACTCAGCTCATTTTTGATACCCTCTGTGCTTTCTGCTCCATCACATTTCCCTGCAGATCCAGTGGGGGTGAAGTTGAAATAGCTGCTGCTTCATGTCATCTTCTCTGGATTCCATCTTGAAACAATAGACCCTGATTTTTTTTCTTTAATTCCCCCTCCCCACCCCATAGTCTGTGCTCTGTATAATATTTGTTTTCACTCTGTATAGAAATAAAAAATGCACACACACGTTGAACCACTGTTATCTTGCATCACTTGTGAAGAAAATGTCCTGAATATTCCTTATTCTTTCAGTTAACTTCCAAAATATTTTGGAATTTGATGGCTTAGATTGATACTGAGGGGCTTTGACAAGCTGGGTTTTTATTGTGGGATTTTTGTTGTGGTTTCTTGCTGCCTTTTTATTATTTTTATTAATTTTAAATCACCTGAGTGGGTTTGCAGGACCAGCAGGCAATAAACCTGTGTCAGTAGCAAACTTAATTGTGACTGATTGAGACTGCAAATGTAGAAATGCCTCTTGATGATGTTTTGCTGTCCCAGTGATCAAGAAGAAGGTGGAGCTCCTGATGAACTCTGGGGGATATCAAAGAAATACTGGGGGGAAAACCAATATTCAGAGCTCTTTCCAAGCTGATTTCACCTGCTGTTAAGGGTCTGCTGTGGCCTTTGTCAGTCTGGAAGACTTGTTTGTAAGTTGTTTAAGTGTATTTCATAGCTCATCATTCATCCTCCATGTCAGGGGTGGAAACCAGTGATTCAACTGTGCAAATACCTGAGTTAATCTCCCATAAGCATTTAGCTGACTGAATGAGTGATGCAAGATGACCTGGAACTTCCTCCTTTGACTTTTTCTTCCTTTTTTCCCCTTTTCCCTGAACACTGGTGCTCTGGGATGAGTTGTCTTCAGTGCTGGGTTGTGGATAGAACATGCCTGAAAGGCTCCTTGTGGTTGAAATCCCTCTCCCCTCTCAATATCAAACTTCTCCTGGGCTTTGAAGACCACTGTGTGCCATGAACAACCCTTGAGGTGTTGGTCTTGTTGGAACTGCCTTAAAAACTTGAGCTCTTGGCCTTTGTCACTAGTGAACTAAAGCAATAAATCCAGGCTGGCCTGAGGAGAACCTGCAGCACTGTTTGTGTTCAGTGGTGTATTTTGCTAGGCTGGAGAGGGCTTGAGAAGGTGGCCACACAGACCTGTGGGCTAATTATCTGTTTAACTGTAGCTGTTACAAAAGGGTTTCTAATTTTTCAGTGATTTTTCAACTGTCTTGTGCAATATAGGAAGTAGATGCTGATAACTTGGGGCTAACTTTCAATTTTGAAGGAACAAACCAACCTTTTTTCCTTGCTGTGCTTTTTCAGAAGAACTTCCAGCCCTGCTCTACCTTGGCTTCTGCTCTCCTACCTTCTCCTGCTGCCTCCCTGCCTTAGGCAAGCAACCAAACTCCCTCCTGGCATTCCCAGTTGCTGGAATCCAGCTTCTCTGGCCAACCTGTGCTTGCCATCAGTGTTTCTTCTCCTTGTTGAGTTGCTGGTTGGGTTTGATGATCTCAGAGGTCTTTTCCAACCTTAGTGATTCTAGGATTCCTTCTCCATAGGCAGCCCATGTTTGCTGATCTCTAAATCTGTATTTTTAATATTCCTATGGTTCTGTCTTGTGAATATTTAAGTTTCTTGATTTGTTGTTTTTAAATCCATGCTCCAAAGATGTTTACTGAGGCTGAGCAGATGTTGGGGGTGGAACAAATGTGTGGAAGAGCCTGTCCTTGTGTGGATTGATGATGCTTGAATACCAGTTTTGTACAAGTCACTCTGCCCTGTCCATATCACCACCTCCATTGAGTCCAGTTTCACTCCAGAAGGAATTAACTGTAACCATAGGGGTGTTTTTTAATGTTCCAGAGAGTCTTCAAGTAAAAAAATAACCACCAACTTTGGATTCCTGTGTTTGTGTCTTTTTTTTTTAGAGCAGAGTCTTGCTGTTTAGAAATGAAACAAACCTGCAGCTATTTCTGTGGAGAAAGGTTGGATCACTGTAGATGAACTATTTCATAGAATTATGGAGGGGTTTGGGTGGGAAGGGACATTTTAAGGTCATCTCTTCCAACCCCCTGCACTGAGCAGGGACATCTGCAGCTAGAGCAGGTTGCTCAGCGCTCAGAACCTCCCCTGCAATGGTTCCAGGGATGGGGCAGCCCCCACCTCTCTGGGCCAAGCTCTCAGCACCTAAAACTTCTTCCTCTCTAGTCTAAACCTCCCTCTTTCAGTTTCAAACCATCCCCCCTTGTCCTGTCCCAACAGACCCTGCTCAAAAGTCTGTCCCCAGCTTTCTTCTAGGTCACCTTGAAGTCCTGCAAGGCCCCCAGAAGGTCTCCCTGGATCTTCCTTGTCTTGCCTTGTGGTGATGAGTTTAAATAATACTTTAGTCTGAAGTATTGCTGAGGTTCTTCTGGTTTTTAGTTGAGAGGGGCTTGGGTGCCTCATGGTGCTGTGAGCTGAGCACTTGGCTTGGTGGGTACATGGTTTGTGTGGTCTGGGAAGGAGCTTTGGTGCACACCAGGCTTGGACAGCACTGGGGATAAAATGGATCCTTGTGTTGCAGAAAGGATGGAGGCAGGAGTTGAAAATAACTTGAGATTAATTAGTATTAAGCAGGTTTTGGTGGGGGCTGATGAGGAGTAGAAATTCCATCTGATGTGTCCACCTCAGGCTAGAGCTTGTGGCCAGACCTCTCAAAGGGTTTTGAGTTGCTGGAGGGAGCTGATCAATGAAATCCTGGGTGGGGATGAATTAAAAGCAAAATATTTCCATAATATCAGTTGCTCAGGGAGGATAATCTTGTGTCATGTCTGCTCTGGTGTGTTTTTAAACCCAGGGCAAGGTAGTTTGATGTGGGTGGTGGGTGGGGGCGTGACAGGTTTCTGAAGGAACTGTCAGTTGATGATGATCCACCTCAACAAGGCTGATCCATCCCCTCCCAGCTCTGGGGAGCCTACAGCCACTTGTCAGCCCAGCCAGGAGTGGGAAGCAGTGGCTGAAGCTGGCCAGGAACCCCCCCCTGAGCAGGACCTGAGTTGTTTTGGAGGTTTCTGGATGTTTCCTTAAGCAAGAACAAAGCCTGCCAGGAGCTGCTCAACTTCTGCAGAGGACTAAAGCTCAACCCACCATGGGGTGGAGTAGTGAGCCCTGGCTGCCAGCTCAGCACCTCATCAGAGGCATCAAAACCCAGCTTTTTGCATTATTTTTTTGCAAGACATGCTGCCTGGAACCCCTCAGCTCATCCATGACATCCTGATGTCCTCTGGTCACTTTTGAACATGCCTCTTGTCTTCTGCACACCCAGGAAGTTCAGAACCTGCTCCAGGACATCCAGCTCCTGCTGAGATTGGGGTGGGCTTGGCTGCAGGGCTGGATGGGGCTCCCCAACCTCAGGAGGAGCTCAAGGACATCACTCTTTGCTTTTATCTATTATCATCAGGTAGGTGACCAAGAATTAATTCTCCTCATGTGCTCCAAGAACCTCAAAGGCTCCAAACTGACATCTCCATTCTGGGTATGCATATAAAAAATTTGTGAGGGTTTTTAATATCTATTTTTTTAAAGGATTTTGAAGCTCAGCACTCAAAGGGCTCCTCTAACTTTATTCCAGAGGCTTGTGGAAAACCTGTGGCCAAAAGGAGAGCAAGTGAAAGGAGCCATCTGACCACGTGGTGGCAACAGGGAGATGCTACAGAAAGGCTGCTTGGACCTGTGTTGCCCCTGGAGGTAACTTCTAGAGAGGCCTGAAGTAATTTAATGGCTTAAAAGAGGATGGGGAAGGCACAAAATGTGAATATTTTTGATATTTCTGAAGGAGACAGTAGATATGGCAACAATATTAAGTTGTGTCACCTTCTGCTGTGGATGCCTGTGGTGGCATGGACCAAACAACTGGAAAATCCAGGTTACAGACCAGTGAGAACTTTGTGAGTGAAAGGACTTTAGAAAATGCAAAATTAAGCCTGAGCTAGAGAAAACTCACCCAGCAATGGGCTGGGGATTGGCTGGAGGCAGTGAGAGGAAAGGGAAAGGTCTGAGTCCTGCTTTGCTGTCCATGGATGGGTTGGTTCTGTGGTGGTTGGGGTCAGCACTTGAGCTTCCAGAACTGGGAGCAAACAGTGAATAGGGCAGGTCATAAACTCCTTTTTCTCCTCTGTTTGTAGGGGATGGTGTGAAATCTCTCTGGTTGGTTCTGTTTCCCTGCAAGACTTTCTCTTCCAGAAGAAAATGTCACCTGTGTGAGCTGAATCCACCAGCCCTTTGGGGTCAGTGAACAAGCAACAGGACAAGAGGAAGCAGCCTCAGGTTGCCCCAGGGGAGGTTGAGGTTGGAGCTGAGGAACAATTTCTTGCTGGGCAGGGCAGTGGGGGAGTCCCCATCCCTGGAACCATTGCAGGTGAGGCTCTGAGCCACCTGCTCTAGCTGCAGATGTCCCTGCTCAGTGCAAGGGGTTGGACTGGATGGCCTTGAAAGGTCCCGTCCCACCCAACCCATTCTGAACCAGGGCTGTGCAGCAGAGGAGAAGGGCTCTGGAGAAGGCAGGTGGTGAGCAGATAGATCCCCAGCCCTGCCCCAGGCTCCCTCCAGCTCTGCAGCTGTGTCTCTCTAGATTTTTCTGCCCCATGAATGAGGATAAAACCCAGTTTTGCCTTCAGGGCAGCACATGTCAGGTTTTTTTCCCCTCCACTTGCTGCAGTGCTGGAAGCCAGGAGGGTTCTGTGCCTACACCTGCTGTGCATGTCCCAGCAGCACCCACTGCCAGGGCACCACTAACCCCTGGCCCTCAGCACCACATCTCCAGGGCTTGGAAACCCCTCCAGGGCTGGGGACTCCACCACTGCCCTGCCCAGCCTGAAATTGTCCCTCATGTCCCACCCCAACACATATTTCTATTAATCAGCCCCTTCCCCTGTCTGGGTTTGGGGGTTTTTTTTCCTGACTGGATTTGCACAAGTGGTTTATTTACAAATCTCTCCAGAAAGGGCCTCTCAGGGCTGAATGTGACACGGGTGCTGGTTGAAGGAAAGCTGATTTCTGACAAACCCAGCAGGAGGAGGAGAACAGATGGGGGCTTTGATGAATGAGATGCTGCACCATGTTGTCCTCCTGCAAATCAGCTTGCTTGCTTCTCCCCTATTAGCATAAGAAGCAGGGAAAAGGATTTAATTCCTCTAAACATTTCCCCTTAATGATCTACCTCTCCAGCTTGGAGATTTATATTGCTGCTTATCAGGGAAGCAGCTGAGTTCCCTTCCACAGAGAAGCAACTGCAATTGCCAGTTGATTTCTTGGCACTTCTGCCTCCCTGGGAGGAGACCTGTGCTGGGGAGGGGTGGTTGATGGTTTTAAAGGCTAGAAATTGAGGGTTTTATATGGTTTTTAGGTTGATCTAACTGATCAACCTAAATAACTGATCAAATAAACTGAGTGGTTTATTTTATTTGTATTTTTGAAAAGCTCAAGAGGAGGCACCAGCACATCCTGGAGGTGCTTGAGGTCTGGCAGTGTTGGTGCTTCTCCTGGTGCCTCTGCCATGGTGAGTTGGGGTTCCTGGGTGGGATGAAGGGTGAAGGACCCCTCCCCAGCTTCACTGCCCTTCTCTGGCCACACTCCAGCCCCTCAAGGTCCTTCTTGGAGGGAGGGGCCCAAAACTGACCCCAGGATTTGAGGTGCAGCCTCCCCAGTGCCCAGTCCAGGGGGATGATCCCTGCCCTGCTCCTGCTGCCCACACCAGTGCTGACACAAGCTGGAGCTCCAGGAATTGTCCTCAACTTCCACACTCCTCTCTCTTTACCCTCTACCTTGCTCAAACCACCCTGGGGAGCTTCCTGCTCTCCTACAGAGTCATTCTTCCCCCTCTGCCATGGCAGGGTCTGTGAAGCAACGTGTTGAAAGAGGCAGGTACCCAGAGAAGCAGGAAGAACATCTCCTGGGGAGAGCTGTGCCAATAAATCAGCAGGAGAGAGATGCTCCTGCCTGGATCAAGGAGCTGCTGTTTGGCTCGGGTCTCTGGCAGGGTGCTCTGAAGAAGAGAGATGAAAGGTTGAGTCCTTGAGTGCACAGATGTCTCAGACATCTGAGATGGTTCATCCACGCTGGGGTTGAGGACTTTCCCCTGTGACAACTGGGAGAGGGGTGGATCATCTTTCATCTCTCTGGTTTAGTCACTTCAGGGCCATAAATCAGGGTTTTAATCAGCTGGGGCAGACTCCTGAGTGGAGATGGTATCATGTCCATTCATGACCAGCTCTTCAGAGGGAAATGAGGTGCTGGAGGTCGTGCAGTGTGTGTGTGTGCAGGAGAAAGGAGCCCAGTGGCCTCTCACCATGCAGTGGTGCTGCTTTAATCCTGAGCTTTGCTCATCGTGCTTGTTATTCATAGAATCAGAGAATGGTTTGGGTTGGAAGGGACCTCCAGAGCTCATCTGGTCCAACCCCCTACACCAGCAGGGACATCTCTACCTAGGGCAGGTTGCTCAGAGCCCCATCAAGCCTCACCTTGAATGTCTCCAGGGATGGGGCTTCTCTGGGCAGCCCAACTTCTCCTCCAGCCCGACTTCTTCAAGCTGATCTGCTTCTTTCTTCTGTTGCTGTTCCTTGTTGTTTCTACATGGTGAGAAGGTCTCCCCTGAGCCTTCTCTTCTCAAGGCTGAACAACCTCAGTGTTCTCAGCCTCATCATCCTCATGGCCCTTCTCTGGACCCTCCTCCCTGTTTTTCTGCACCAATCACTGAATTATATTGAATTTTCTGGAAGGTTGCAAAGAATCCCTTTACACAAACTCCTCCTACAAGCTTGTTCAATTCTCTCCCTTTAATTTCTCTCTCTTTATTTATCCATTCCAACACTTGCAAACCTTAGGAGGTGCTTCTGCAGAGCTGCTGCCCTCCCTGGGATGCTAAAAGGAGAAGCTTCCAGGGGACATGACTCATTTGCAGGGTGAGTTACTCGTTCTGCTTGGCTGGGAGCAGAGGCAATATCAGAGGAGATGTGATTACTCAGGGCAGCCCCGAGCTCAGGAGGGGTGGAGGCAGCCCAGGAGTGTGGCTGCACAGTGAATTATTGATAAAGGGCCTAATAGCAACTGGAGAGAATCTCTTCTTGCAGAGGCTGGGGAGTCAATCATCTCTGCTGGCACAGGGAGGGAGGCTCCTGGTTAGAAGGATGTTTCCCAGCCAGGGGAATAAGGGTTTGCCTTGAAGGAAGAGCATGGAGTCACAGAATGGATTGGAAGGGACCTCCAAAGATGCTCTAGTCCAACCCCCTGCTAGAGGATCCCTTAGATCAAGTCACACAGGAACACATCCAGGTGGGTTTTAAACATCTCCAGAGAAGGAGACTCCACAACCAGCCCATTCCAGGCTCTGTCACCCTCACTGGGAAGAAATTTCTTCTCATAGTGATGTGGAACCTCCTCTGGTCCAGCCCCTTGTCCTATCACTGCATGTCACTGAGAAGACAAGCTGGAAGTGCTGGGTTAATGGTTGGAGTTGGTGATCTTGAAGGTCTCTTGCATTTGAGTGGCTTTTGAAGATATAAGAAATACAGACATGGGGTGTGTGGGCAGGGGGGGCAGAGCTGGGGGGACATGAGCTGGCCAGGAGGGGCTGCAGCACAAGCCTGGCTGGTTTTTGCTCCCACCTTCAATAATTCAATAACTCTGCTGGGTTTGGTGAGGTTTATTTTGCTGTGCAGGGTGAGGAGAAGGGAATGTCCCATTGCACCCAGTGAAGGGTGAGAGAAGAGCTGGAGGCTGGTGTGGGGCTGGTGGGTGTGCAGAGCAATCTGGCTGCAGAAAACACCCAGGGAGGGCAGGGCTGGGCAGATTTCCTCCTGGCAAAAGGAGCCATCTGTCAAAAACATCTGATTTGAACCAGCCTGATGGTGTTTGGAGAACCTTTGCTGGTTTCCACAGGCTGGGTTTGTGCTGGAGGGGAGGGAGGGAGGGAGTTTTTTTTCCCCTTAACCTCAGGGTTATGAAGAGGTTTCTGCTGTAGTGATAGGGGTGATGGTTTTAAAGTGAAAGAGGGAGATTTAAAGTAGGTAGAAGGATGAAATTTTGGGTGCTGAGGGTGGTGAGAGCCTGTGCCAGGCTGCCCAGAGAGGTGGTGGCTGCCCCATCCCTGGAACCATTGCAGGGGAGGTTCTGAGCAACCTGCCTGAGTTGCAGATGTCCCTGCTCAGTGCAGGACCTTTAAACATCCCTTCCAACCCAACCCATCCCATGATTCTATGAAAACCAAGTGGGATTCCCAAGGTTCTTCAAGACACCTGTGACCACGAGGTGAAGAGAACTCAGAGAACTCAGATCTAGGAGACTTCATGCTGGGATTCACAACCAAAATACCCTTCTCCCTTCTGCAGGCAGCATGTTCTGCTTGGCTCTTGGCCCAGGGTCATCAAGCAGCCCCACGTGCTCCTCTGTGCCAGTTGCTGGGCTCTGGAGAGCTGGGCTAATTGCTCTCTGGGCTAATTAGTGGCTGGACTGGGAGACTGCACCCCCTTGGAACCAGTGGAGTGGTTTGGGGGTTGGTTCCCTTCACAGGATAATTCATCACTCAATGAAATTGAGTTTTCCTCCCCATCCCTTCAGTGTGAGGGGCTGGGAGGGCCCCTCCAGGTCTTGCTGCCAACATCTCTGGTTCCTCCAGTCTTTGGCTGGGTGATGTTTGGGGCATCATCTCTCTGTGCAGGGCTGGAAGGGACTCTGGGAAGTTTCCCAGTCACAGGGGTAGTTATTGTGGGGGCTGTGGCTTGGCTGGTGCTGCCCCAGGGAGCCACAGCTGGGCAGCATTTCTGGGAATCTGTAGAGCTGAGCTCTGTGTTCTCACTCAATTACAGTGGGACACTTGTCAGCAGTTTCTTGGGCTTGTTTCCTCTGACTTTCCAAACTGGGTGGTTGTTTTTTAAAAGAAAAAACAAACAACAAGACCCCCAAAGCACATGACGTGGATCTGAAGAGCACCAGGAATGGGCTTTTCTCAGGGCAGGGATGACTCTGGTCGTGCTGCAGGGAGAACAACCTTCCTGGAGAGGTGGTTTAAGAGGCATTTGGACAATGCCCTTTAATAATTTGCTTCAACTTCTGCTCAGCCCTGAGGTGNCTTTATTGCTCCAAAATGATCACACTTGAAGGTTTCCTTGTTTTAAAGAAACTGTTGAACCACCTGAGCTTGTCCTCCTCTGTCTCCCATCCCATAACACTTCATTCACCTCCTTCATCACCTTCTCTAGAAAGAAACCTCCTCATAGTGGCATGAACAGACCTCATGGAGCAATGATGAACCTTAATTTCCCCCCAGATTTGACACCAGTTGATGGAACCAGGTCAGCCAGTCTGGCTTTTGCCAGCACATTCCCTTTGTGTGTGGCCATTGGCTCCATCCCCACTCATCAGTGCAAGATCTCTTGGCTCCAACAGAGAGGAAATCCCTCCTGGCCTGCAAACCTTGGCAGCAGGTTGGCAGTGGGCAGCTCCCAACCCTCCTCCTGTGTCAGAGCTTGGCTCTGCTGCCACCAGCCTTCCCTGGAAAGCTCTGGCCTGGCTGCTGGTGGCAGCCAAAATGATGTGCCCTGATTTCTAGGACTTCTTCTACATGTTTGGCACAGCCTCCTGCTGAAATCTCTTGTCCTCTCTTGGTCCAGGGTTGAGCATCTTCAGCAGACCTGGATTGGTGACCCTGCTCCTCGGGAAGGTGAGGAGAACATCTCTCTAGCATATAGGGGATGCATCAAACAGCTCTGAGACCCCCAGGTCAGTGGTATCAGGATCTCAGGGACTGGAGAAGCTGTCCCAGGAACCTCATGCTTAAAGAGGTACCATTTGTGAGGTTGTCTTTTCCCTTCCTGAATTTATGGACATTTTTGGTCTCCACCATTTAGTGGAGGGTTTGTCCTTCAGTCAGCTGTAAACCAGATGCCTGAGAACTCTGCATCTTAGTGAGAAACCCCAAATCCCCTTCTCCTCTGGTGTCCCCTTGCTGGTCTCTGCCATGGGCTAGTCCTGGTCTTTACAGTGTCCCCTGGCTTGGCCATTTCCCAACCACACATGGGCTGTTTCACCCTGAACCCTGCTCCTGAGCTGTGGAGAGACATCTGCAAGAGAAAACCCAGGCTCTGCTGCAATATTCATCACCCAGGAAAGTTCACCATCTGTTGTCTCCTCTGAAGCTCCCCAGGACCAGCTTTGAGCCACTTTTCCAGGTCACTTGAGTGACTTCAGAGCCTGGTGCTCTGCTGAGCTTCAT
Source organism: Brachypteracias leptosomus (assembly GCA_013401335.1). Classification (NCBI taxonomy): domain Eukaryota; kingdom Metazoa; phylum Chordata; class Aves; order Coraciiformes; family Brachypteraciidae; genus Brachypteracias; species Brachypteracias leptosomus. Next base: position 9,734 of record VYZX01010936.1, on the reverse strand, counting down.
GGCTGCTGAAACAGAGCAAATTCTGGGGTTTGGAGCCTTCCTTCTTGTCTCCTCTTTTCCTGCTCGTGGTTTCTGCACAGGACCAGCTTTTTACTGCTCATATATCTCTGGGGAACACAAGCTTGGGTGCAAACCTGCCTCAGATCTCTCCCTGCTGGCTCTGTTTCCCATTTCCCTCACACTTTTGAGGTAGTCAATCCTTCTAACCTCCTTCTCACCTCATTAGAGCTCCCCCCTTGTACTTTATCTCCCAAATTCTTTTGGTCTGTGTCATGTCATGCTGTTATTTTCTTCAAGGCTGAGGAGGAAGCACCTGCCAGGAATCCTTTCCCAGCTGGGAACCTGCAAGACCTTCATCAGCAACCCCCAAAAACCCACAGTCAGATGGAGCTTGTGGAGCCTTTTTTCATCAGAAGGTTTGTATCTTGTAAGTGCTGNTCCTCCTCTGTCTCCCATCCCATAACACTTCATTCACCTCCTTCATCACCTTCTCTAGAAAGAAACCTCCTCATAGTGGCATGAACAGACCTCATGGAGCAATGATGGACCTTAATTTCCCCCCAGATTTGACACCAGTTGACGGAACCAGGTCAGCCAGTCTGGCTTTTGCCAGCACGTTCCCTTTGTGTGTGGCCATTGGCTCCATCCCCACTCATCAGTGCAAGATCTCTTGGCTCCAACAGAGAGGAAATCCCTCCTGGCCTGCAAACCTTGGCAGCAGGTTGGCAGTGGGCAGCTCCCAACCCTCCTCCTGTGTCAGAGCTTGGCTCTGCTGCCACCAGCCTTCCCTGGAAAGCTCTGGCCTGGCTGCTGGTGGCAGCCAAAATGATGTGCCCTGATTTCTAGGACTTCTTCTACATGTTTGGCACAGCCTCCTGCTGAAATCTCTTGTCCTCTCTTGGTCCAGGGTTGAGCATCTTCAGCAGACCTGGATTGGTGACCCTGCTCCTCGGGAAGGTGAGGAGAACATCTCTCTAGCATATAGGGGATGCATCAAACAGCTCTGAGACCCCCAGGTCAGTGGTATCAGGATCTCAGGGACTGGAGAAGCTGTCCCAGGAACCTCATGCTTAAAGAGGTACCATTTGTGAGGTTGTCTTTTCCCTTCCTGAATTTATGGACATTTTTGGTCTCCACCATTTAGTGGAGGGTTTGTCCTTCAGTCAGCTGTAAACCAGATGCCTGAGAACTCTGCATCTTAGTGAGAAACCCCAAATCCCCTTCTCCTCTGGTGTCCCCTTGCTGGTCTCTGCCATGGGCTAGTCCTGGTCTTTACAGTGTCCCCTGGCTTGGCCATTTCCCAACCACACATGGGCTGTTTCACCCTGAACCCTGCTCCTGAGCTGTGGAGAGACATCTGCAAGAGAAAACCCAGGCTCTGCTGCAATATTCATCACCCAGGAAAGTTCACCATCTGTTGTCTCCTCTGAAGCTCCCCAGGACCAGCTTTGAGCCACTTTTCCAGGTCACTTGAGTGACTTCAGAGCCTGGTGCTCTGCTGAGCTTCATGGCTGCTGAAACAGAGCAAATTCTGGGGTTTGGAGCCTTCCTTCTTGTCTCCTCTTTTCCTGCTCGTGGTTTCTGCACAGGACCAGCTTTTTACTGCTCATATATCTCTGGGGAACACAAGCTTGGGTGCAAACCTGCCTCAGATCTCTCCCTGCTGGCTCTGTTTCCCATTTCCCTCACACTTTTGAGGTAGTCAATCCTTCTAACCTCCTTCTCACCTCATTAGAGCTCCCCCCTTGTACTTTATCTCCCAAATTCTTTTGGTCTGTGTCATGTCATGCTGTTATTTTCTTCAAGGCTGAGGAGGAAGCACCTGCCAGGAATCCTTTCCCAGCTGGGAACCTGCAAGACCTTCATCAGCAACCCCCAAAAACCCACAGTCAGATGGAGCTTGTGGAGCCTTTTTTCATCAGAAGGTTTGTATCTTGTAAGTGCTGCTGTCTCTGACCCCTCCAAATCCACCCAAACACTCCAGCATCCCATGGGATTGCTCAGTGGGGCTGGAGCTTGGTCTCAGAGGTCTCCCATCCTCATACATCCCTCTCAGCACTTGGCATCCAACTGGTTGAGTGCCCAGGGTTGTGTTTATTCTTGGCATTGACTGGACACATCTCAGGNCTGCTGCTGTCTCTGACCCCTCCAAATCCACCCAAACACTCCAGCATCCCATGGGATTGCTCAGTGGGGCTGGAGCTTGGTCTCAGAGGTCTCCCATCCTCATACATCCCTCTCAGCACTTGGCATCCAACTGGTTGAGTGCCCAGGGTTGTGTTTATTCTTGGCATTGACTGGACACATCTCAGGTTTTGCCATCTGAGATGTTTCCTTCAGCCTTGGGGCTGCTCAGGATTGCAGATCCCCTTCCAAACCCCAGATCCTCATGGCCCCATGGATGAGGGATCCAAATACAGCCCAGGAGGAGGGTCTTGACATGGGGAGAGGGGAGCAGTGACACGTCTGGGAGTGTAACCCCAGCTTTAGCTGACAGACTCTGGCCATGCTTGGAGCTCAGTGATGTTTCACCATCTCCCTCTGAAGCTGGCTGTGATTAAAACACCATTTTGCTTCAAAACTCAGCACGAAGCAGAGGTCTCCAGGGTGGGAGGCACAGTCTGGAGGGACAATGCCCAAGCTGCTGCAGCCAGGCCACCCACTGCAGGCTCCTCACCCACAAGCTGCCCTTTGTCAGGCTTTTTTGGGCTGCTGTCAAAGGCTGAGGATAATTAGCTAGAAGGAATTACCACCAGCCCCGGGGGAGATTGTCTGGGAAATGCTGGATAAATGGGGAGGAAGAGGAGGAGGAGGAGGAGGAGCTGCCCTTCCCGCACAGCCAGGGACACAGCACCCCTCTGTTCCCAGTCTGAGCACTGGGGGGGTGTGGGGGATGCTCTCCAGGATGTTCTCCAGCCTTGCTGGGGGCTGGTCATTGTGTGGCCACCTCCAGGAGAGCAGAGATGGGGGAGAAAGGAGCTTTGGCCCTATAAATTCCCTTCCTCCCCTGGCAGTGTCCCCTTGGGGCAGGCTGTAAATCCCTCCTGCCAGGGCTTTTTTTGGCTGTCCCCCCCATTTCAGGTCCATCAGTGGCCCCAGATGACACCACCCTGGTTGCTCACCACGTGCACGTCCAGGATTTACAAGCAGAGGGGGCAGAGGTTGAGTAAAGAGCTTGATGGAGACCAAGCACTCTGCTAAATGGGGGGGCTGCAGCCCTGGGGGGAGCTGAGGGGTGGAGAGGGGACATGGTGTGAGGTGGAGGTGCCTCTACATGGGGCTGTGCTGGCAGAACTTTGTCCTGAAGGACCCAAGTGAGAGGAAGATGTGCCCTTCAAAAAAGTGGGGGAGAAAAGGACAATCCAATCATGCTGGAAATAATTGATTTATTTTCTTTCCTCATGTTCTCTTTGCCTCCTTGTGTTCCCAGACGTGTGGGATGAGAAGGTCCCATGGGCCTGGGTGGCTTTTGCTTTGAAATAGAGGAGCTGGTGGTCAAGGCAGGAGCACAAGGAGGGGGAAGCTCCCACTGCAGATCCCTGAAGAACTCATCCAGCCCTTCTCCAGGGTGGTTTGGGCTTCCTGGTGGTGTTCTGCAAGGATGGATTCTTCAGGAAGGATGAACCTCATGAACCTTCAATGATATCAGGAATATTTGTGCATGATCCTAGAGGTCTTTTCCAACCTTCATGATTCTAAGAGGGGGATGTGGGGGATTCTGATTTTAATTTATATTTATCTACAGCATCAAACTCTGCTCTTGTTTCTTGTTTGTGCCTCTTTGCAAGGCCCTAAGAGCACAAGACAAGTCATAGGATGGTTTGGGTTGGAAGGGACCTCTAAGATCATCTAGTTCCACCCCCCTGCCATGGGCAGGGACACCTCCCACTAGCCCAGGTTGCTCCAAGCTCCATCCAAGCTGGCCTTGGACACCTCCAGGGACTCTCAGATGTGAAGCTCTGCCAGCCCAGTGAGGGGTCTGTGTCTGTGCTGGGTGCTGCTGGGGTGCTGAGCAGCCTCTCTGAACTTACTCATGACATTCACCAGTGCCCCAAGATCAATCAGTCCCTGTGCCAGTTGCCTCATCAATACTTCAGGGCTCCCTCCTTGGCAGTCCCCTTTGAAGGGATTGTTTTAATATGCACACAGCTCCTCAGACGTGGGGGATGAAGGGTCAGGCTGGATCCTGTGTGGGGTTTGTCTGCAAATAATGTCTCAGCATCTGTGTTTCTCCCTCCCTCCCTCCTTGTGGCTCTGGCAGGAGGTTTCTCTGTAGCTTCCCAGCTCCTGGACACCCCGTGGTGCATCCTGACCTCATGCTGTGGCACTGGAGAAGAGCCACGAGCTGAGGACAACAGGCTAGGAAAGACCTCAGGACATCTTCCACCAGAGACAGATGGGTGGGATGCTCCTGGGGAAGGGGAGGATGAACTTTTCTGGTTTAACCCAAGCCAGCTGCTGGATTCAGCTCAGATTGGGGTGACAGTGGACATGTGATTGGGTTGGTCTCTTTAGGAAGAAGTTCTTTGCTTTAGGAAGAACTTCTTTACTTAGGAAGAAATTCTTTAGGAAGAAATTCTTTACTTTAGGAAGAAGTTCTTTGCTTTAGGAAGAACTCTTAGGAAGAAGTTCTTAGGAAGAAGTTCTTTCCTCCAAGAGTGGTCAGGGACTGGCCCAGGCTGCCCAGGGAGGTGCTGGAGTCCCCATCCCTGGAGGGGTTCAACAAAGGAGTAGATGTGGAGCTTTGAGACATGGTCTGGGGGTCAGGGAGATGGTGGGATGAAGGTTGGACTTGGTCCTAGAGGTCCCTTCCAGCCATAATGATTCTACATGTTCTCTGCTGAGAAGGTCCCTCTTCCTGCACCAGGTCTCAAGGAGGATGCCCCCATCCCACTGCCAAACTGGAACAAAACCCTGTGGAGGAGACGGAGGAGACCCTGGAGCTGATCTGTAAGGCAGAGGACTCACCCTCTGCCAGGGCTGTGGGGCCGGGGAACGTTGGGTTGGCTCTGGGGTGGAGCAGCTGCTGGGACAGGCAGAGCCGGCTCAGCCGCTTCCCACGCCCGCACCCACGGGCTGGAGGCAGCAGTGAGGGGCCAGGGGGGTTCCTGCAGCTTCTGCCTCTGTCTTCACCCCGTGCTGGTGGTTTGGTGGGGGTCTGGCTGCTGAACCCCCTTGGCTGGAGTTGATCTGGGGATCTCTGGGGTGTGTGATGTTGTTTGTGTAGGTAACCCCCTCAGCTCACCCATGCTCCCTCTTTTCTCCCCAGTTTAAGCATCACACGGAGTGGTGGGGTTGGGAGGGACCTCTGGAGATCACCTGGTCATCCTGGTGCCCAGGATCACATCCAGGCCCCTTTGGGATCTCTGCAGAGAAGGAGACTCCACAACCTCTCTGGGCAGCCTGGGCCAGGCTCCAACACCCTCACCCCAAACAACTTCCTCCTCCTGCTCACATGGAACCTCCTGGGGCCCACTTGGTGCCCGGTGCCCCTTGGCCTGTCCCTGGGCACCACTGACAAGAGTCTGGCCCCAGCCTCTTGCCCCTACCCTTTAGCTCTTGCTCAGCATTGATCAGATCCCCTCTGAGGCTTCTCCAGACTGAAAAACCCCAGAAAAGAGGGTAGAAGAGGTTCAGAGAGGGCCCCCATCAGCCCTATCCCCTGCTCCCCACCCTCCCAAAAACTTGGTGTCCTCCATCCCTGTGTCTTCATGCAGCACTTGACACATGCTCCTTGCTCCAGGAGGTCCTGGGGCAAAGGGAGGTGACACTGCCCCATCTGATGGCATCTGTGAGGAGGATGCTGGAGGCAGCAGCAGCATTGTGGCCCATGGGGTGGCAGGGAAGGTGGCTGGGGTCAGGGAACCTCAGCTAACACTGTTCTCTCCAGGCCCCTCTCCCTCCACGTGGACAAAATCAGCTCATTTTCTTCCAGAAGACAGAAAAAAAAGAGGCAAAGCAAACACCTCAGCCTTTATTACTTTGTGCTGGGAGGAGAGGGCCACGGGCTGCTCGGATGGGATTTATTTTGTGCTCTGTAATTCCATCCATTTGGGCTCAGGATGTGGCCAGGGAGGGTTGAGCCAAGAACTGCAAGTTTAAAGCAGGGAAATGTTGTGCTGTGTACACAGTTCAGTTGGGGTTTGGCCCAGACAAGCCTTTTCCATGGGTTTTTTTTTTTTTCCCTGCCATTTCTGTTGTAGCAACCAGCTCCTTGTGCAAGGGAAGAGGTGGGAAGAGTGTGGTCCTCCAGTGGCCAGGAGATGTGGGGCAGCCCAGCCTGGGCTCATCACAAGGTGGGTGATGCTGTGTGAGCCTCACTGGGGACAATGTGGTTGGTGGGGGTGGCACATCCCTGTGGTCTGGCCTGGGAAAGGTTGGGTGGTTCCCTCCAAGGCCTTTCCCCCACTTCTGAACAGCTCCAGAGCTCAGCAGAGCTGGTCCTGGTGTTGGGAGGTGGCTGTTGAGTCCCATTTTACCTCCCCAAGATGTCCCTGGCCCTGCCATTGACATGGAGCTGGGGTTGTTGAGCTTGGAGGCTGAGAGGAGACCTCAGTGCTCTCTACAACTACCCAAAGGAGGTTGTGGTGAGGCTGGGGTTGGGCTCTTCTCCCAAGGAACTAATGACAGGACAAGAGGTGATGGCCTCAAGTTGCACCAGAGGAGGTTTAGATTGGACATTAGAAGTTCTTCACTGATAGAGTGGTGAGGGACTGGCCCAGGCTGCCCAGGGAGGTGCTGGAGTCTCCATCCCTGGAGGGGTTCAACAAACCAGTAGATGTGGAGCTTTGGGACATGGTCTGGGGGTCAGGGAGATGCTGGACAAAGGTTGGACTTGCTGATCCTGGAGGTCTTCCCCCACCTAAATGATTCTCTGATTTTTTAACATGGGGACAAGCTGAGCTGTGGCAGCTGGGCTGCAGATGTCTGGAGAAACCCACAGCACCAACATGTGTCCCCATCCCCTTGGCCTCCTCAGCTGCATGGGGGACGTGTCCTTGGACAGGGTTCATCCTTTGTTCTGAGCAGCACCTTCCATCTGTGCATCCCTCCATGAGGCTGCCGAGATGTTTTACAGCCCAGTTTGTGATCAAAACCAGACAAAATCCCTCAGAACTAACACACATTTTTTTTTCCTTGACCAAGGAATTCTTCTCTCAGCTTCCTTGGGCCATCCCTGCTCGTCCTCCTTCCATGCTGCTGGTTGGTAAGAGATGGGGGCTGGAGGAACATCAGGGCTTGGGCTACACAACCCTCTCTAGGGAGGTTTTCTCATTAAATGGCCCCTTTTGCTTGGGGATCATTCCCACAAAATTGCTGCTCTTTCAAGGACCTAATCCCAGTGTCCCAACAGAGCCCAGGGATGGGATTTCTCCCCAGTCCATGTGTCTCACTCACCACTGAGGGTGGTGAGACCCTGGCACAGGTTGCCCAGGGAAGCTGTGGATGCTCCATCACTGGAAGTGTTGAAGACCAGGCTGGATGGGGCTTGGAGCAACCTGGTCTAGTGGGAGGTGTCCCTGCCATGGCAGATGGAACTAGATGGTCTTTGAGGGCCCTTCCAACCCAAACCATCCTATGATTGCCTTGAGGGTGCTCGTGTCTTACTCAGAGGTGTGTGAAGACCTGCTAGAAGCCACCACCACGTTCAGGGCAGCATCTCCATGCATGTGGTAGGGCCATAGACACAAGGAGGGCTTGTAGCCCCCACAGAGCTGCTGAAAACCAGCTTCCCACAGGCTGGCCCATAAACTGTTAACACATTAATTAAGAGAAGAGAAAGGCCTCAGTCCCATTAAGCTCTCCATCTGTTTTAATTACCCTCTGAAGCTCACAGAAAGCTTTGTACACACTCTAATTGCATAATTAAAACGAACTGTTGGGAGATGGATGGCAGGGATGGTGGGGGAGAGGGAAGGAGACCTTGCTCCTGCTCTGCTGTCACTCAGGAGGGTCTAATTAAAAGAGGGCAGCAAAAAACTCCTCTCTGGGCTGAGCTGGGCATTGCCCAGCCCTTGGTGACCTCACCCCAAACAACTTTCTCCTCCTGCTCCCATGGAACCTCCTGGGGTCCACTTGGTGCCCCTTGGCCTGTCCCTGGGCACCCCTGACAAGAGTCTGGCCCCAGCCTCTTGCCCCCACCCTTTAGCTCTTGCTCAGCATTGATCAGATCCCCTCTGAGGCTTCTCTTGTGCAGCTCAGCAGCCCCAGGGCTCTCAGCCTGTGCTGGGCACAGAGATGCTCCAGTCCCACCAGCATCTTCACAGCCTCCATGGACTCGCTCCAGTAGCTCCTTGTCCCTCTTGCCCTTGAATCTTGAATTTCCAGCCCAAACCACCACCAGGTTGCCCCTCACCCCACTGCAGATACAACCCCCTGTGCTCCAGCTCCTCTCCCACCTTCTGCCCATGAGCCAAGAGAGTTTGTTTGGCAACTCCCAAACCCCAACCACTGATTCATTCCAAGCCTGGCTGGTTGCTCCTGGACGTGGAGCGGGATGACTTGTTCTCCCAGCAGAGCTTTCAACATCAAAATATTAGCCTTTAAAAGACAAAAAACCCCAAAACAAAACTTCCTGTCAATAGCAGTGGGAATTCTTCACAATTTCTGGGATTATTTTGTTTGTGGAGGGTTTTTTTTCCTGCTTGTGGTGTTGAATTGATGTTCTCCTGTCTTCTTCTATGGGATCTTTCCCAGATCTCTGCTCTTTCCCATTCCCTAATCTCTGGATTAATATTTTTTTCCTGCCATTAAGCTTCAGAGAAAACACGATGAAGTCATTGCAAGCCCTGAAAACTGGAAAAAGTCCCTCTTGTTTGAAGCCCTCTTGGGGCAAGTCTCTGACAAGGAGGAGTCCAAGAGCTCGTGGACAAAATATGACTCTGCCCACACTGGATGAGGCCAGGAACAGCTCATGGCCAGCAATGCACTGGAATGTAATTAGAGAAGGACTCTGTGGCCAGCCAGAACCTCCCAAAAATCCAAATGTCAGCTCAGAATTGCTTGGAAGGGTCTTCTGGAGCCAAGGTAAACGTTGGGGGGTTGGGGTGATGGGCCAGCAGAGGTCCTGGTGCTGGCTCAGTGCTGGGACTCCTCCTTGGCATGCTTGTGAGGGGTGATTTCTGCCACTTCCCATCTCCCAGGGGCTGCTCTTTGGTTATAAATTAATTTTCCTGGCAGCAAACGAGGGTTTCATCAGGTCCAAGGTGTTTTGTAGGGCCGTGGCTGACCCTGCTTCCTTTAGAGACAAACTTTCCATGGCAAGATGGGTCATCTCTTGTAATCAGAGCTGGAATAAAAGGTCCACATCCACCCCAATGTCCAGTTTCTCTTTGGAAATCTGTTTCCTGGGAAATTTCAAAGTGGTTTTGACAAAGGTTTGCAAATGTGGAGCAATCCTGGCAGGCAGCAGCTCCAAACCCCTACAGCAGAACATCCCAGGGATGGAGAAAACCCTTCAAAACCCTTCCACCCACAACTTTTTCTTTAGGACATGCCAAAAAAGGACTTTTTACCTAGCCCTAAACCCTTCATCCATGCAAATAATGCTGAATTAAATGGGCTCCTACTAGAGGTGGACCCAAGCAAACCCTCTCTTGCAGGTGAGACTTTTCCCTCTGCCTTTTCTTCTTGCTGAGTTTTGTTTCCAGATAAAAAAAGTTGGTTCCTCAGCTCTGCAAATAACCCTGAGGAAGGGAAAAGGGATGAGGGAAGAGGAAGGGAAGGGGAAGGGG
>VYZX01010934.1:40928-51422 GCA_013401335.1 Brachypteracias leptosomus | reverse complement strand
AAGGTAAACCCACCACAGTGCCAAATGAAGGAGAAAAAAATTCTTGGATTTTTGCTTGCCATTAGTATTTTTATTTTAGACTGAGGTTATTTCCAGTACTTTTTTTTTAAAACAACAATTTTAAGAATTTCCTAAAGATATTTATAACTACTAAAAGAATTTCTTTCAATTCTGTGAACACATAGGACCATACCAGAAGAGGTCAAAGCATTTGCAAGCTTAAGCCTGTAAGTAGGTAATTCCAATGTCTATCTTCTTTTGGTAGTGGCACAATATTTTTACAAGCAAAAAGTTGGAGTGGAAACAAAAATTATTCGATACATTTATCATAAAATTCTGCATTCAAAAGTCACTTTGATGCTTCCATTCCTGCTTCATTAAACCCCCCATAGGCAGCATAATCCAGACAATTTTAACTCCCTAGAATAATATTCTCTAGTTCATTTTCTTCTAAAAGACCAAATTATTAGCTATGTTATACTGTAAAAATGTCATCTAAAGACATCATGATGTGTTAAGCAGAAAGGAAATTGCCAGGGGCTGTAAGCTTTGGGTCAAAGGACACTTGTTTGTAGCTCATTAGTATAATGAAGTGAAATCTGAAATTGTATTAAATGTTTGTTTAAGATGTAATTAATGAGGAATTTATGCATTTTCAAGTATTCCACACAGATCTGTACTCTCATATCAACAGTGGCAGAAATGCTTTCTTGGGTAAATCATTTGCATCCTCCAGAGAAGGAAAAACAATATAAAAGCCAAAACATATTGCTCAGCATTTGTTTGCTTTTATTCTTTTTGCCACTTCTCTCTTTTCTCTGCTGTGCAACCCTGGCTGCCAAATTATGATTTCACAAGAGAGCTCAACTCAGCCTGTCCTGTTTCCTTTCTGCCTTAGTATACCTGAAGGAAATTCAAATAAAAGCTGTATTAGCCTCTTGACTTCAGACCATGTAGGGCAAAAATCAGCTTCCAAGTTGGTGTGACATGAGTACTAAGCAACTCAAAGGCTGTTTCTCAGGTGCACAAGATAAATGCTGGATGGTCTGTTCGCTCAGACTGATCAAAAGGAGAATAAAGACTTCACACATGAGAATTCAGCTGGACTTACTGCTTTTGATGTCAAGGAAGCTGGTATGAAATAGGAGATTCCACTTCTCCCTTGGGAGGTTGGTCTTAACACCTTTCTCCTCCCAAGTATGCACTGTGTGACCTATGCTGCATGCTCAATTTAGTGGTTCACCCACTATCCGGACTCTACTTCCGCTCTTTGAAGCAAAGGCTGGATGCAGGGCTTCAGACCAAACAGTAGAAGCTCTCCTTCAGTGTGTTAGTGGGAAAGGATGAAGATCTTGTTTTCTGTTGGCACATAGAAAGGAAAGAGGGCTTGGCAAGCAGCCCAATGAATATGAGCACCCACACAAAAGAAAAAAAAAACCACAAAACAAGAAAAAAACAACAATTAAAAGGAAGAAAAGAGGAAGAAATCTAAGCATGGTAGGGAAAGAAGAGTGCTTGTTCTTAGAGTATAGTAGTGCCTGACACATTTCTGAAAGAAAGACAAAGAATACAATAGATGCAGGGCTGATACACTCCTACCAGACTGCCAGGATAAGGACTAGTGAATCCTGGAAGAGAAAAACTTTGAAGGACAAGAACACATTAGAATGTTCAGAGTAAATATGGTGTCCCCTAGATGGTATGGTGTTTAAATAGGAACAGTGTGCAAAAATAATTCAATGAAACCTGTTACCTTCCTGTTTTAAATAAAAAAGAAGGAACAATATTTCTCATCCAGTATTTAGCCGTTATTTAGAGTGAGCAACTGATGATAGCTACAGTATTAAAAAATCTATATGATCAATGGCTTACTAATATTACGAGACATGTTAACTAAATGCACAACCATGTTGTATTAGGTATTAGAAAAAGATGCTATTTTACACTTAGATCAATTTTTGGTATTTTAATCACAGTTTAGCTGCTCCTTTTTACACCAGCTGAAAATACGGTCTCAGGATTTTACTACTAGTCTGCCAAGTACTGATTGCTGTCTGGATTTTGGATAATAGCTTCTACCAAGTAAGGATCTTCCATCCGTTTGGTATTAAACCCATCTAAAATCTGTGACTGGGATGTCAAAACACCAACCAGCCTAGTTCTTGAAACAGGTTCATTACTGCTCTGTCAGAAGAGCTAAGACCCAGGCTAATGAGATTACATGCAATATGGAGCTACTGCAGCTAGACTGATTTTAGAATTCATGTTGTATCTCTGACAGAATCCCTGGCTGTGCTGCATGGTACAACTATAATGGCATTGACGTTGTTACTTCAGGGGTCACAGCAAATGCATTGTGGGCATGAAATGCCATATGTAGGACAGGACAGATCTGCCATTAGAAGAAATATTTTTAGAGAAGGGAAAAAAAGGATATATATATGTAAATGACATAAAGTGTATGTGTATGTATATATATATTAAAAACATATAGAGTATGTATATACACTTTGAGATGAAATAGAGCAACTAGAATTAGGAGAGCTAAAAATCATAAAGGGCTAAGCTTCAATTCACATACAGGATGCAAGTCACTTATTCAATGTTTAATGTTGTATCATTGAAGATTCATCCTATACGGATTTCAACTAATCCTCACAAGAAACAAGATTGCAGTGAAAGACATATTTGAGGAATTATTGAAAAATAAATGCATCCAAGGAAATGAAGCTGAGTATGCTGAGTACATCTATAGCACTCTACACATTTCAGTATAATCAAACTTTTCCTTTGAAAGAAAATTTAATGATCTGATAATAATTGTCTGACAGCTAAATTTTTTCCCTGGTTGCCAAATAGATTTACAAATACACAGTTAGAAATACTGTTTTAGCTACTGTATCTAATTTAATTAGAGAACATTGAAGCTTTATAAACAACATTTGTTGGTATCTGCACACTTTAAAAAAAACCATCAAATAATATATTTTTCAGAATAATAGCTTTTGAAAATACTGACTGATCACTTAAAATGTTGGACTTAAAATATTTTTTTATCATAGATTACTCTATGTACTTTTAAAACCAGTTACTGTATATACATTTACTATGCCTCATGATAAGAAACTATCACACATTAAACTACACCCATATTTAATCTAATTTGTTTATAAAAAGTCATCACTTATACAAATAATGATAGCTTTAGAAATAATATCTGATTTAACTTTTAATTGTCATTTATATTAGAAGAATACTTAAATGCCTCGATTGTGCCAAATCATGTGAAATATCACTGACAGTATCTGTTCCGAAAAGCATCTAGCCTGAGTAAAGGCCTGTGTATTTTTGTAGCTATGACAATGTGCATTTAGAACCCTAGACAGAAGGAATATAAATATTAAAGGCATGTTTATCCTGCTTATAATAGTATTGCATGTTCTCATAAATTCCCAGGAAGAAGCTGTACTTGTACCAGTACCATGCATCTTGTGCCCTGCATCCACCCTGTGGGAAGCTACATCCTAATTAATTAATGTAATGATATAGAAATATTTACAATTACATACACAGATCTCTCAAAATAAAAAATAGTAATTAAAATACAATTCAGTTTCTTGAGCAAGGGCGAACAGCATCAGAAAAATCATTTTCCACCCATGAAGGGAATAAAATTGTAACAAGTCATAATTCAGTCTTAGGCAGGAGAAGTAGTAAGCCCCTGGAGACAGAATAAAGCTTGCCCAGAGAGATGAGGTGGAGTTGATAGTAGATCACTGTCATCCAGTAGAGAAGAGCTGCAAACTGAGCTACCATCCTCATTCCATGTGGAATCAGTTTCATCAAATGCAGGGTGAAATCAATCAGTAACTTGTTTTAAAGTTGTGTAGATATGGTGCTTTGGGACATGGTTTAGCAGTGGACTTGGTAGAATTAGGTTGATAGTTGGACACGATGATCTTAAAGGTGTTTTCCAACCTAAGCAATTCTACGAGTATACAGTTCATGTCCATGCTCACATTGCTACTGAGAAAGGTTAGGGATAGGTGTGGGGTATTTCAAGTACTGTTCAGACAGACCTTTGCTCACGTTCCTCATCCCTGAGCACGTGCTCCTGTGAATCAGGCTGCAGGGGAATGAATGCCTGTGGTTACACTAGGCTGCTCCCCAAGATATGCATTTTTCCATAAGGCACATGCCACATCATGTGGACTGGATATGTCCTGTCACATGACAGAGGAGGAAACATCTCAGGAGAGGCAGTGGCCAAAAGTATCCCACTGTTAGAGCAATTTAACTGGTCTCCCTGAAGAGTACTTGTAAAAGAGCACAGCCTGAAAAAAAACTGATAGGGACACAGCTTCTCTGGGACCCCGTTCCAGTGTTGGACTAACCTAATGATAAAAACATTTTTTCTTATATTGTGTCAGAATTTCTCATGTTCCAACTCGTGCCCATTTTCTCTTGTCCTTGCACTGCGTGCCTTTGGGACACTAGACCTGTCTTCACTGCATGCTGACATTAGGTAGGATCATAGAATCATTATGGTTGGAAAGGACCTCTAAGATCATCAAGTACAACCTTCATCCCAACATCTCCGTAACCACTAGACCATAGTCTCAAATGCTACATCTACTCATTTTTTAAACACCTCCAGGGATGGTGTTTCCACCACTTCCCTGGGCAGCCTGTTCCAATGCCTAACCACTCTTTCAGTAAAGAATTTCTTCCTAATATCCAATCTAAACCTCCCCTGATGTAACTTAAGGCCATTTTCTCTCTCCCTATCATTAGTGATTTGTGAGAAGAGACCAGCACCAGCCTCGCTGGTGATCACCTTCCTTTTAGGTAGTTGTAGAGAGCAATAAGGTCTCCTCTCAGTCTCCTCTTCNGGGCTCGGCCATCCAGTCAGTTTTTAACCCAGTGAAGAGTCCACCTGTCTACGTCACAAGCCACCAGCTTCTCCAGCAGAATGCTGTGGGAAACGGTGTCAAATGCCTTACTGAAGTCCAGGTAGACAACACTAGGTGGGTCACCTGACCATAGAAGGAGATCAGGTTGATTAAACAGGACTTGCCCTTCATGAACCCATGTTGGCTGGGCCTGATTCCCCTGTTGTCCTGCACTTGCTGTGTGATCACCCTCAAGATGAATTGTTCCATAATCTTCCCCAGTACCGAGGTCAGGCTGACAGGCCTGTAATTCCCCGGATCCTCCTTCCTCCCCTTCTTGTAGATGGGTGTCACATTGGCAAGTTTCCAGTCATCCAGGACCTCCCCTGTTAACCAGGACTGCTGATAAATGATGGAGAGAGGCTTGGCAAATTCCTCTGCCAGCTCCCTCAGCACTCTTAAGTGGATCTCATCCGGTCCCATAGACTTATGGGTGTCCAATTGGTCTAGCAGGTCATTCACTACTATTTCCTGGATTATGATGGGATTATTCTGATCTCCATCCCTATCTTCCAGCTCAGGGGACTGAATGCCATGAGGATAACTGGTCTGACCATTAAAGACTGAGGCAAAGAAGGCATTAAGTACCTCAGCCTTTTTGTCATCCTTGGTAACAATGTTCCCCCTCGCATCCAATAAAGGATGGAGATTCTCCCTGGTTCTCTTTTTGTTGTTAATATATTTGTAAAAACACTTTTTATTATCTCTTGCAGCAGTGGCCAGGCTGAGTTCTAGATAAGCTTTTGCCCCCGTAATATTCTTTCTACACAACCTAGTAGTAGTTATAGGCAGCAATTTTATCTCCCCTGTGCCTTCTTTCTTTAGGGCTGAACTGTTGTCTTTGCCTCTTCTCATAGATCCTGTCCCTCTAACCAAACTGATGACCCTTTTCAGGACTTATTTTAGTGTGTCAGTGTCTTTTTTGTACTGGGGAACCCTTAACTTATTACAATACTAATGTTACAGTTTCACAAGTGCTGAACAGAGGGAGAGCCCACCATACAGAGCAGACTGCTTCAAGGTTTATGAACAATCTCCCTTGAAATTGCATCTACATGCCACTGAAAGCAGAGAGATAATCTCTCCTTTGTTTTTACCAGTTCTGGGATAGCAAGCCACACAGCCTAAAGAAGAGGAATTAACTGTATTACAATACAGAAGGGTAAAAAGCTTGAGAAAGATAAAAGAGGGATGACTAGGGACAAGTTTAACAAATGGGACTTTGGGTAAGGACTGGAGGCAAATTAATTCTATAGCCAGCAGACTTGCCCGTAGAACCTGAATATTATTCTGGTTTTTGCATGTTAGCTCAATTCTGGATTTATTCTACTGTTTGCATATAGCTCTGAAGTTCAATGGGAAATTCAATGCCAAACTATAATCTCCTATCTTATGGATGGCTGTCCGTATGTATATTTACTATAACCTTTTGCTTTGTTTACTGAAGTCACAGTCATTTTCACTATGTAGCTAAGTGATCCACTCTGTGCATGATGAAAATATTGATGTTTCAGATTACAGAATTCTTGGTTTGGTCAGTTTGATCTTTGAAAATTGTATTTAAATTTTCAATTTCAAGAACAATATATCGAAAGCAAAGCACTAAGATATTTAAGTATTCATACTTCATACTTAACTTTACATTCTTTAACTGCTCAATCATACATTAGTTATTTTCAGCTTGCCTGGCTGGTGCATTGGTTAGTTTGATTTGCGTAGGAGTTCTGTTTTGTTCTTTACCTTGTTTCATTCTCTCGGATAAATTTGGGATATAGTTTAAATTTTCTCTTTTTTCAACATGAAACATGTTAAAATAAAAGAAGAAAAAACTTCATCTTGAGGTGGGCTATTTTTAAAATGGATTAAACAGAGTGCTATTGCTATATAGAATGCACAACAGAATGGTACAATTTAGTAGCCCTGACTTCATCAGCAGACTATCAGTCCCAATTCACTATACATAACTGTTCATCATATGTCTTTGAAAAAGTACTTGAATGGCCACTGCAAATTCTCATTTCTGCCTTCAATTAATTGAAATGCAATTGATGCATTCTGGATGCAAAAGAAAAGCAGTTAAACCATTAGACCTTCAGTGACACACACTCTCAGCTTTTCAGTTACTAGATGTTTGTTCCCAGTCTCAAGAAGATGGATGATGTTTCAGGAAATCAATTCTGTTCTCATTTAAGCTAAAGGACCTTGCTTTTCCTGTATATCCTGCTTTTTCCTTAAAAAGATTTATTACAAAAGATGTAGAAATTCTAATGAGGTTCCCTGAAAATTTAGACCCCCTGAAGGCAAACTGCACTGTAAAGCCTCGGTCTTGCAGTGACATCTTATCACACAAATCCCTAAAAGCTGCTGTAGATCTCCACTGTGGTCTGTATTAGAGCATGTAGGATGCAGCCTAACACAAAGAGGAATCTTCTGATGTACTGACTTTGGCTAAACCAGGGTAATCTATATTTCCTTTAGAGATCAGGATCAAAAACACATTAAGACTGAAACATCTAATCTACATAGTGTTAAAAACACATATAAACTTCATAGATTGTTAGGTCAGGTACCAGAGCAGAGGATAAGTAACTTACCTCTTCTCTTTTAAACAGGCAGGCCATGTAAAAGGAATTAATCACCACGATGCTCCTTGTTACTACTTCCAAATATATCCATTTAGGGGTAGAGAAGGAAGGAAATAGAGATTAAATTTCCCTGTTTATACAGCATAGCACTATCTGGTCAAGAATTATCACAAAGAAACTCAGGGTGCAGTCACTTGCCAGGCCTTACTCTCTGCACTGCTGTGAAACTCACTCTGAACTGATCAGTAAAGCTGGGCATGTTCACCTCGGCGTACCTCTCCCGCTTTGCCATTCCCATGGCAATCCCCACGGAGCAGAATTAGTTTCACCCCTCTTCCCCCTCCCCTCTTCCCTCCCAGGGGAGGAAGAAAGGCCTCGCACAAAGTTGGAAAATTAAGATCACAACTTTTAACAGGGAGTAACAAAAGGGATATCAGAGGAAGGGAAATATACAGAGGTAACAAGGGAAGGTATATATACAACACCGATCCTCAGATGCCACTGGATTTCTCCCGAGCCATGTGGAGTTGCAGCAGCCACAGAGCCATCTGGAGCCAGCAGCAATCCCAGCAAGGAGGGGGGTGAGAGGAACTTCCTGTGTCCTTTATATAGAGTGTGGCAGGAAGGGGAGTGGAATAGCCGCTCCACCTGTCCCTCCCCTTCCCCAAACCTTAAACCACAACAAAGGATCAGAGGTTTTAAGGTAAGAATATATTAAAAGCAATTGCTCTAATTGTGGCTTATCTTCACAAAATGAAAATATGTGACCTTTATTTCATCTGTTCTTTTGTGATTAAGGATTGTTTATGCTCTTGTAAGCCCAAAACCACCTTCCCTTTAAATATCAAAAAAGTGCTTCTAAGAAGTTGATTAACTGACATAACTAATTCTCATTCTCCCTTGGGGCTAGAATATTGCAATTTGACTTACTTCAACCTTATAAACCAGAAAGTACAGGAGGGTGTTGGATCCTTAGAAATCTCTAGAACATCATAAAATTTTTTTTTGCTTGTAGATATCTGGGAGACAGAAGTTTTCATCTTTAACAGACTTGAATAATTAAATCATGATTTCAAACTAAAGGCTGAAAAATTGGTACCCATGTTTACTTTGGGATCAACATTCGGAAGGAAGAATTAGCCATTCCAACCGAATATACCGCAGAAGGCAATCCTTTGTTATTGAATTTCAGCCTGTCACCAAACCTTTTGAACTAGAGCCTTCAAAATGTATGTTCACTTATTATGGACAGTCACACATATCAAATAATAACAAGAATAATTGATTTTCTGTCCTTAAGGTTACTAAAGGAATTTGTCAATTCCCATGGGTTCCTACACAGAGTATTTTATGTAGCACTGCTGTCAAAGTGGTGAATGAGTCTCCACTATTCATAAGGCAGGTGACATCATGCTGCTCTGAACAATGAACAGAAGGTTGAAGCAGAGCTCTAATCTTAGTTGGTTTTGTCTACCCAGCTCCTTTTGCACCATCTCTGTGTTGTGAATCACAGTATGTTTAATTTGCAGATCTTTGCTCAGCAACAATAGTTCAAAATGCAATTTCACTTTGAGATCTTAAAAACCTTGCCTTCACTCCAATCTTTGTTGAGATATCTGCAGGTGTGTTGTAGTGTTGATATATTTACCTATTTTAAGTTATTTGTTATGATTAGTCATTCAAGAACTCGCTTGTTGAGAAACGTACTCTGTTTCCCTTATGTCCCTGCCTAGATCATAATTCATGTGACCAGAAGAATCATTTCTGCTTCCGAGAAGCTATCTCCATTTTTTTCTGTTGTAAATCACATTTATGTCAAACTCAGATGTCTTAGAAATATATTCTAGTTATTTTCCCTGTGTCTTTCTGACTCAGTCAGATTGTATACTAGTAAATTTATTGTCTTCTCTAATTTCTTTATGGTGTCTCAAATTTATTTAATATAAGAATGTCCCCGTTTTTCAAGGAAATACATCTGGATGTTTGCATTCATTGATTCTCTTGTACCATCAGCACTCACCCCATAACACATTACACTGTACTAGATGCAACTGTTGTGTTGTATTCTCTCTTTCACTCCCCTAAAATGTATAATTAATGATATCATTCACACTGTTTTATGTCAGAAATGGTCTGTCTGTTCCCTTGTATTACCAAACAGAAGGGTGTGGGGCTTCTAAAATACAGTACAGGAACACACTGCTGGCTGATTTCCCCAAGCAGGAAGAATAACAATTCTAACCCAGAATGTCCTCAGCTATCATTTGCATTTGGACAAACATTCATCAACAAAACACAAACAGTTCAACATCCAATAGCTACTTTACTATAACCCATAGACTCCTCCTAGAGTCTCCCAGGTCCCAGTAGCTCTTCTACTACCTCCATCTCTCCAGAAGAAGCAACTTACTTTACAGAATTTATTTCTTTGAGTAAGTTCTGCTCTCCTTAACAGGAACAGTGTGCTATGATCTGATTGATCAGAAAACTCCTCGACAGGAGCTTCTGTTCTTAAAACCATCTCAAAAATTGGCTGTTGTCAGGCATGTTTTTGTCAGAAAGTTGAGTAGATGTTCAACAGGGTGTTAAGGGTAACAAACATCTTAATATCTCCTATTTCAAGCTATTTTTTCATATGTTTTAATCTTTAACATCAATGAAGAAGATATATCTGATTACTCTATCACAGACAAATTCAATATAACATTGGGGAACAGAAAGCTGTTCTATTTTACCGTGTTACCTCAGCTACATTATACAGAAATACTTTATATTTTTTGACAGAGATAGTATAAGAATGAATATTTTCCTGGAACTAAATTTACAGTGATAACTTCCTGAGATACAAAGAAAATTAATGTAAGCTGATGGATAAGATGAGATGTGGAACATTATGTATTTTGCCTCATGGCTGCTAGTAATATTTCACTGATGAAAATACTATATATATATATATA
>VYZX01010934.1:20895-40046 GCA_013401335.1 Brachypteracias leptosomus | reverse complement strand
AAGGCAAGCGGGGAGAGAGTAAGATGGAAAAGAAGAACCCTTGGGTTATGATAAAAAGCAGTTTTAATAAACAACAGAGAAAGCAAGGCTGCACGCGCGAAGCAAAAGCAAGCAAAGCTGTTACTCTCTACTTCCCATCCACAGGCAGTGTTGGGCCTGTTCCGGGAAGCAGGGCTCCAGAACGCGGAGTAGTTGCTCGGAGGACAAACGTCTTCCCTCCGAATGCCCCCATCCTCCTCCCTTTATAGTTGAGCTGACATCATATGGTATGGAATATCCTATTGGTCAGCTCGGGTCGGCTGTCCAGGTTGTATCCCCTCCCAGATCTTGCCCCCCTGTACCTTTGGTGCTGTGTGAGCACTGATAACACACACCCATGTTATGACTATCAACAGCCTCTGGGTCCCAGTACTGCAGCATGAGGGCTGTATGGGGAAAATCAGCTCAGACAGACCCACTACACTCTGGTTTTCCTACCTCATGTAGATTTTTTTTTTACATTCATCTTTTAATGCTCTGAGCTGTGATTCTGATGATAGTGTCAAATCTGAGACCTGTTTAAGTTGTTTCAGTATAAATGCATTAAAGTAAATAATTTCCAGTTATGTAATTATTGTCATTCTAAATAGCTGTGTCTTTGTGATATGCCTTATAACTAGTGTCACTTTTCAGTGACTACCAGGCATTCAAATACTGGTAGTCTGGCTGAAAGCCATCATTAGCAAATCAAGGCAGATATATTTGTATGTGTATTTTTTCTTCTCAGTCCTCAGAGTTCTCTGTCCTGCTGTTACCTTAGCTTTTGACTCCTGCCAAACAGTTACTCTGCCTAGTAGCAGATGTTGTTTTCTCTCAATATTGAGATTTTTTAGCAAGTACATTCCCAATATTAGGGGTAGAAAAACGGTGTCTACAATGGTTTTATATAACCTTCAAGAAAGCCCAGTGGCAAAGCCATGATTCATGTATTTGTCTGAGTCATTTTCTGGAGAGACCACCCTCACTCCTGTTCCCTGGATTTCTCGCTGTGTCAAGAAGCCTTCCTCTTCCAGGTACTGTCTCATCCTCAAGTGAGGAGTTGTAGCAGATTTGCCCTCAGCAAATACTGTTGTTTCTCACTAGAAAATAATTGTTGGAATCTATATTTCTTTGACTCTTAGATGCAATTTTCTTACAAAGGTTTTTTTTTCCTTGTTTAGTAGGAATCCAACATGGAAACACTATGATTAAGAGTTCTTGAAGTGAGATGTACGAGGTGTGATTTAATAACTGCTTCACCAGGGACTCAGGGAAATGAGCCACATGCTGTGAGCCACAGCTCTCTGTCTCTTGAATGAAGATAAAATAGTCTGTTTCTTTCAACCTTTTGTCATCTGTTTGGATCATAAGCCCCTTGGGATGTAGGTGCTACTTTGCAAAGCATAGGTCCTCATTTCAATTGGAGAACCTTCAGGACTGAATTCATTACAAGGGTCAGGAAGAATAGGACAGATATTAAAAAGATTAAACATTGCAGAAGTGTCAATCACTGAAAGGGTGAAAGATTTCTAATAGCAAATTTTCACTGAAAAAATGAGTAGAAGAAAAGCATGATTCTGTGCAATCATATCTACTCATTAACTCAGTAATAATCATTTATTTGGCTAGTGAGCTCCGTGCACTTCAGACCTGGATTTTATTTAGCTGAGACTACAGTCATTATCAAGACTCACTCCTCTCTCCCCATATTATTTTTGAGTTCACTGTTGTGAGTTTAAGACTAAAATAGTTTAGTTTAGTTTAGTTTTTGCATCCTTCTATGGCCTTTATACATTAAGGTCATCAAATTTGTGGCACTACTTTATTTCCTACTGTAAATGCTGACATCTGGAGTTTGTAGATCACCCACGTGTTTATTTTTTAAATTGCCTGACACATACACTTTTACAGTAAAAGACAAAAATACAAACAAACCTGTTGTCCTCAGCTGACCTCAACAAATAATGTCTAGAAATTAAAGTATCTCATTCAGGAATATGGAATAAGGTTCTTTTTAGAGAAGGATCTGGAAATTTCTTAATTGAGATGGGTTTGGTTTTTTTTTAAAAAAGACTAAATAAACTAATTTCACTATGCATTTCAGGAAAGGAAGGGAAAAGAAGGTTCTAAATAGGTAAAGAAAAACATAATCTAGTAGGAAGAGAGGTGATGAAAACAGGAAGGACCAAAAAAGCCAGTCAGAAAGAGAGTAAATAAGTGATTCTGAAGAATGACAACTTTTTATCTGATTCATTGTTGTTTTGACTACTTAAAGTCCCAATTTTACATGATATCTTGTGCATTGTATGCTGGCTTGTAAACACAAGTAGAACAGATAGCTCTGATGTATTTAAAAGCTTTCAAATTCAAAATGGCTGTGAAGAGTAAAAAACCAAGGGATCTTAGAAACTGTCTTGACCACAAATTTGCTTTCAAAAATTTGTTTTAGTAGGGCAGCCAAAGGTTTTAAACATAAATAGCATTCGATATTTATTGACTTTTGCCAGCAAGAAAAATGTTATCTCAACAATATTTTAAAAGATCTTTTAGGAAAAGCTAATGCATTATATATATTTAGGTCTTTTAGCCGTTAAATGTGCCATCTTACAACATAAATGCTTTGCTTCTGAGTCCCACAAAAAAGTCCTTTCAAAATGACAATAAATTTGCAGATGAAATGTTTTTATTAGAGATTTGGGTATTGTAAAATTAACTGCTATAACTACATTGGCAACTTAAGGGGTTTGGAAAGCACACTAAAACACCCTTAACCTGCACTAATTGCAGGTCCACATTTTACTACTGGTCTACCCTAGCTTATCTTATAAGAATATAAATTAAAAGACTTGGCAATTATCTGTGGTGGCATTGTATGATATTCTTTTAAGCAGAGTATAAAAGACAAAAGACTAAAATAATAGTGTGTAGCACTTGATACTTAAGAAGTGCTGTGTAAATAATAATTCTTGTGAAAAACAGCTTCCTGACATAACATACATCTCAACATCTTTTCTATATATAAGCAGCAGAAAAAGCTCAAAGCCATTCATTTAGAACTTCAGGCTTTGAGGGAGGGCGATGCAATATATCTGATGCAATATATCTGACTGTATTAGGAGCATTCCTGCCTTGTGGAATACTTGAATTAGTGTCAAGGTATCTCAATTATTTTACCGCCCCACTATGTTTGCTGTTCATGTTTTAAGAGAGGCAAAATTGAAACACTGAAACTGTAATCTTAAACTATTCAGTGTGTCCAGCAGGTAAATTCAGGAACCCAGGAGAGGTCTGGCCCGAGACCAGTTCTTGATTTTTTTTCCCAGGAGCACATTATGTCTTTCACCACAACTGTTTTGTTCTTAGTGAGTCTTTAAATAACTGTTGTGAGAGGCTAAAGGAGGTGATCGTTGTTGGTTTTTTAAGGGAAAAAAAACAACAGACAAAACCCAACCAGTCACATAATATTCATATAGAAATGTTCTTTTTGGTATTTGGTGTTTGGCTTCCTTAGTAAATTCTCCAGAAAAAAAATAAATTGTACAGTGCCATGTAATATATATATGCGCTCTGCATATATAAAGCTATACACAAATCTAGGCATATAGGTAAGTAATCGATATTATACAAAATACACCTTTCATTCTCTCCAGTGCATGAGAGTCTGTAACCACTTTATCTGAGGTCAGTTCTAGTGTAGTGCTTAAACACTGAACTCTGAGCCCTCAGGAGAGCTCCTGCAAACAGCCTAACACACCCCTAAGTGATTTGTTGAACTTGAAATTGAAACTGGACTTTCATAGCACTGAATCAGATTTACACAAAATGAGTCCCACACTTTTAACAGGCATGTGATTACAATAAATACACAGTAGAAGTAACTGAGCAACTGTAACTGGTAGGTTGTGAGAATCCCATTTCCCATTCCTGACATTTGTAACTGAATTGAACTATTTTTATGTTTTGATAGATGAATATGATAGAAAGATTAACCATGAAATTCACAATAAGCAGGTAGAGTCATCCAATATTGTGTTTGTCTGTGGCAAGAAACACAAAGTGCACAGGGCAGAGCAGGCTCAGCAGAAGGAGCAAGAACTTAAATAATGTGGCATTGGGACTTTATTCTTTCAGTTGTGTAACAGGCTGCAATGTACTAGTGATAGGATATTCTCCAGCTGTCCTGGAAAATAGGAATGGAGTTTATTATATGATGAGTGTATAATAATGTGTCATTCATACTGCCATTTGTTTTCTCTGCTCACAGACTTCCACAACATGCTTCTGAATACACTAACATACAAAAAACTTCCTGTTTTCAACTACTAGGAAAGTAATGGCTACTGTGTATTCTTCATATAGATTTTATGCTCTAACAAAGCACATATTATCTTTGTTTATAACAAATCAACAATGATTGCCACAATGAATATGCCTAATAATTTTGATGTATATTTTCAGAATAGTACACAAGAGTGCCTTGGTTCACAGCCTTATTAGAAGAAGCAGGAGGATTTCCAACTCACTACTAGTGTACTGCTTAAAAATGTATGCTTTGTTTTTTCATATGCAGCTCATTTGAAGAAGAAACAAAAGAATGCTTACTTGGCAGCAATACAACTCACCCTAACTAAATGACCTCCATTATTATTGGCTTTATTAATAAAATTATCTTTTGGCAGTTACCTCAGTATTTGTCAGTGAATATCATGCACTTACTACAATTTGCCACTGTGAACAAACTATATGCCTATTAAATAGACTCAGCAGATAGGGAATTGAGGTATCTGTTAGCAAACATTGGACTTTTGCTTGTAAGCTCAGAGGTCAAAGAAAAGTGAAGAATAAAAAGAAAAATAATTGTTATATAGATCAGAAAAGGTATTAAGTTACAGACTAGGAGGAAAGAGAGAAACTATAACAACACTTTTGTTGGAAGTGAGCATAGCCAAGTAGAAAATCAATGGGAAATTAATAAACAAAAGTTCCTGAGACAGAAAGTCCCATCTTGCCCCTGGCAAGTCCGTTTTGTCTTTATAAATAGCATCCAAAGGCTGTGGGACATACATAGCAGTCTAGTTAAGCAGTTTCTAATTCTAAGCATCTAAACTTTGGTCACACCGGAGACTGAATTAGGATTCATTGTGAGGATTTCAGTAACTCCACTGGAGCAAGAGTACTGAGGAACAATCAGACAATAGTTCTCCCCTGTCAGATTTACTTGGAAGTGAAGAATAGACCTGGGCCTTACTTGAGTTGTTGGCCATTCGTTACTTTAAATATGCCTATTCGATAGAAGTTCAAAAATTAAGACTTCAGCTGGAAAGAAGGACTAATAGGGAAGGGAATGGTACACTCCTACTTTTATAAATTGTGCAGAAGGGAGGCCACAGTCTGGTATTAAAAATGATCTTGAGCTGTTTCTTTGTGTAATAATAAGAAGAAAATACCAAATTAATGAAACATATTTCACTTATGATGTCTTGTTCTCTGCTGTGTTCTTTCAGGTAGCTCAGCAATTAATGTTACTACAGTCTTTATGTGAGCTGTGGAACTGTAGTCAAAAAAGTAACTTCTTCAGTGAAGTTCAAAGGACCAAATAGGTACAACTTTTGTCTCTATCAGACTTTGTTTTCTTCCAGAGATTGTTTTTAGAGAGATAAACAAAGTTGTCATATTCTAAATTTTTGCTGTCAACTATTTTTTCCTAAAAAAATACATAATTAGATTTTTAGATTACAAATCTTGGTAAATTCTCTCAGTAATGTCAGCACACATTTACAGGAATGTTAGCTACATCACATCATCTGTCGTCTTTATTTTAGAACAGTACTAATGCTGGAAATCAATCTGGTTAACAAGCAGCTTAGGAATATAAAAATTGTCTTTTGGAAGAGACAATAGACTTCCATCTGCTTTCAGATTATCAGTGAGCTCTCCCTAAAGGCAGAACAGTGAGTGAACTGTTCCTAGATGGCCACTGCATAAGCAACGGCAGAAGAAACTGATCTCTCTGAACTGTCAAATGAATGACCTACAGTTTCCCATTTAAAGGACTGAGCTGTATTAGTGGCAGCCAGTATAATGCAATGTAAAAAGAGTGTCTGTCAGTATTTTGGGGAGACTATGTGGCTTGAATAATGGAGCCCAAGTTTTATATCTCTCGCAATGATCAGAGATTGTCATAAATTTTTTTGTAGCCCAGTATCTTCCCATTACTCCACACTCCAGAATGCAATGTTTTCTGTAGAGTGAGCTATACTAAAATTGTCAGCATTAAGGGTAACTTATTCTGTGATTGCTCCTGGCATTGCTGTACCAATCTATTCTCTACTGGTCTCGCACCACAGCTTTCAGTGGGCTCTTACAATGTCCTTTACTATCAACAAAAGCCAGTTGATTGATAGAAAGGCTAGATAGAAAGCTAGTGAAATATCCATTTGGCTGGGTAAATGCTACATAACTGATGTTATAATGATTTTATTAAAGATTTCCAGTAAGATGATAAGCACTATCTCTGATTCCGGCTAACAGAAAAGAGCAATATTCTGTCAATATTACATCATGCATGATGGTTATATCCAGGCCTTTTTGTTGTTTCTTAATTACTCATGTTTTGCCTGTCCAAAACTTGAAAAAAAAAAGGAAAAAAAAAAGAGTATTAATTGTAATACTTTGCATACAGGATAACAAACCACACAGATAGTCCTGGTGTCTTCAGTTTTATTTATCTTTTATAGTTTACCTAAAGTGGTGATCAGTATTCTAAGTCAGGCCAACCATTAATTTTCTCACAGAAAATATGAATCAAGCCTTTCAAGGAGCAGATGAAACAAGCTGATTGTTGCCAGCCTTGATAAATTTTGCTTAATTGGACCTAGCAAACGCACAACAAACACTGTGATGTGGACTTAATATAGCACCTACGCTTCTAAAACTTTGTCTGTAATGCAGTTGACAAAGCATACAAAAAGTTCTGCTCTCTATATTTAAAGCGCTGCAATAATTTATCCTAGGGGTTCACAATGAAAATTCAATGTTTTCTTTTCTGGGGAGAAAAAGAAAAAAAACCCAGAAACAAACCAAAACCCACAACACAAACTAAGTTTCTTTTTACCCTTTTCAGTCTGTTAACAAAAACAGAGCCTCTGCAAACAGTCTGTTCTGGAGAGGTGACCCTGCATATAATCTCAATTAACCATTAAAAACCAGAAGAGCCTTTTGGGACATACAGTAATTTAAGAATTCTAATATTTAGATGAAGGATGTAGATGATATTATTTGTTTCATTAAAAAGTTACAGTAGTGAAGTCTTAGCTGAGCAAGAACAGGTTCCTGTTCTACTGATCTGTACCAACCCAATAGAATACAGCCTCTGTCTTACAATTAACAATTTCAAAAAGATAAAATGACATGAGTGCTACATTATGTGAGCCATATAAGCATTTGATCTGCTGCCAAAGCAGGAATTACTCTCCAAATTTCTACAATCCTACAGCACTGTATTCACCCCAAGACGACTCACTCTTTGCAGCATAACAAAATAGACTACTGACAGCACCATAGGAAGGGATTTCTGGCAGAAACCTTTTACATCATATCAATTCTGTACAGAAATAATTATTTTTTCCTATTTTTTCTATTACAATTAAAAGAGGCAAGCATTTCTGAACTGAAAGAATAGGTAAGTGATTACAAGAGGACAAACCAAGTGAAATTTTATTCATACATGTATTTTTAAATATATTTTAGTTCTCTTTCAAGAACTTTTGGTTGTAAAGTTGAAGAAAATAGAGTCTTCTTCATTAGGTTTAAGAAATCGAGTACAACCTGGCTGGATTCTGTGCTTCAGGGTGAAAGACTCATATAAAGCGGGTATTTATAACTGCAGTTTTAGGTGAAGACTCCTTGGCAAAAGGAGTTGTAAGAGACAAATTGGGTTTTTAGGAGATTTTTAAGGAAGGGAGCTAGGATTGACTTGGTATCTCTTTTTTTGGAGGGGAGGAGAAGGGAGCGGGGCATGAGGTGTTGGGGAAAGGAGTTCTGGTCACACCTTATAAAAGAATTGAGATGCTGCAGGGGTTTGCTGTGATCTGCCTCACCAGCTCTGGTCAGAGCTTTGGGCAGAAATGGGTTTCAGAGAGTAGGTTAATGAGAATGACTAATAGCAAATGAGATTCACAAGAAAAAGTGGTAGCAGACAGCATGCCCATCAAGGTCAGAAGCCCAGGGGAGCAACTTCTCTGGCACTTCCACTTTCTAGTTAATGCTGACCACTGGGAGTGGTCATTCCCAAATCTAAATCCCTGCCACCCTCTGTCCTTGGGAGAACAGATCCTTCTCATGAGTTGGTTTCATCCACATCTAGACATTAGTGAGCATGCTGAAGATGGCTAATGGCTGGTTACTTTTGCTCTTGCTCATTGTATTCTGAGGTGTGATGGTCTTGCACATTTGGGGTTGTTTGGTTTTCCAAGTTGTTAGGCTTTGCTGAGTTTCCCTTTCCTCTCTGCTCCCTAACGATGTTCTGCTTCTGTAAATCAGTTTAACCTGCTGCTTGCAAAAGGAGATTCACAAGTACTTCTTACCAAGAACCTAGATAAGATAATTCATATTCATGAAGGGCTGAAATGTGGTTTTAAGTTTTGGTTTATATTGGTTTTAGTAGTCTTCCAGTGAACCTGGCCATTGTTTTTGCCAGTTAGCGCCTGCCAGAAAGGTTACAGAAGTTTGCAAAAATCTGGCTACCACTTTAGTGGATGTCAATATCTGGAGTAGTGGATGTCGATATCTGGAGTAGTGAATGTGGGATTCATTGTACAATAAGAACCTTTGTTTAGTGCTTTTGCAAAGTCTGGAAGCACTGGCACTGTGCCTGGTTCAATGTAGCTATTAGAGTCTTTTCATTGACTTTAATTGGAGATGGATTAGGGCCTAATCATTAAAAAAAAATCTTCATCCTACAGTGAGCAATAGTCACATTTAACCTCAAAATTTCAGTAAGCAGCATTGGTAGGGAAAAACTAGAACATAAAAGATAGAAAAATAATATTTTCCTGCCAAACAATGAATGATAGATAACTATACATAGTACAGTGACCATATGCCTCAAATTTGTCTTGAACTCCACAAATTTCTTTCCTATGTACGGTCTGCCCAACTTTGATTTTTGGCAGCTGCCAGAGCACAGTGGAAGAGAAAGTTGTTTGTCTGCCTTTAGCTGGTGTGGGATTTGCTGTTGGCAAGCACAGATGACACACACTCTGCTTCTGTGACCAAATGTCTTTGCCATTGTTTTTATCAGAGTGTGGAGTGTTTCGCCTGATATGAGACAAGATATTCTTGGCAACTTATTGTAGTGTAATAAATGAATAAAATATCAGAGAATAACATAGTTTATGTGTATGTATATGTATGTATATTTTATGTATAAATATATAATATAATAGTTTGCAGGGCTTTTTATAAAATATTTTACTGTTCACAAAGCCAATGTTGTGTCATTGTTACAGATTTGCAGTGACTGTCCACCTGCATCTCTTGCTCTTTGCCTACAATTTCTTTATATTTTTTATGAACTACAGATGAGAGGTCTCATGCTTCCTGCCCTGTGAAAGTCCAAACGGAGCATGTGAAGTGTAATGGAGGCACAGCTAAACCAAAACAGAAAAACTAGTAATACAGGAAATTCTAAATGCTGTAATATTATTAAACTTGTTATAATGAATTTCTCTATTTTAAATCTATTTTTATTTTTAGGGAATTCATTTTTTTGATAATACTATTAGGGAAGTACATTTTATTTTGTTTTTTTGCAACATATTATATGAGTTGTTACTTTTTGGTGCATTTGAAACACCTGCTATTTGGGAGACATGAGAAGAACAATCTCTGTTAATTTTATTATATCTACCAGTATGAGATATGAGATCAATGAGATATGGCAAAAAAGATTATGTTAATTTATCAATGTCAGTAACCTGTAGTTACATATCTTGTGAAATGAACTTATCTGTTTGCTGTCTTAAAAACCTAAACAGTATTCTAGTAACACTTTCATTAAAGGAAGACATTTCCCTAGCAGCTTTTTATCAAGTTTCTTCTCAAGCATTGAAGATTTTTATTCCTGGCATACAAAATGCTAGTTGTGCTTGTCGCATCTTTCTCATCATGAGAGACTTATTATTTGCATGCAGTCAAATGTGGCAGACAACTGAAGAAACTTCAACACAGGAACAATATTGTTAAGTCTGGAAACTTGTACAGAAACCAGTTTATTCAGTGTTCTGATAGTCAGAAATGGAAGTTGCAGCAAAGAAAATCTTTCTCTTTTTTTTGTTTTGTGTTTTCCTTCTCTCCAAGGCAAATAGTTTCAAGCTAATCTTTTTGATTCATATACTGATGGACAAATGTGTCAAAACTTCTGGAAGCAAATGCTGTAGGGCATGTGTTTTAAGAGGCTCTTGATTCATTTATGTACTTGTAAGTTTTCTATTTCTATTATGGTGGCATACTCTACCACTCCCGTCGCACCAGCTCAGAGACTGAATTGAACTTTTCCCCTTTCACGGTTTTCCCTTCTGAATTATCTGTATATCATATTGGTTTGTTCTTTTTTAAATCCCTACTGGATGCATAACTATGCATTCAGTTTAATTCAGTATGACTACAACACACCTTTGCCATCCTCAAAATTGTTTACTCTTGGCTATACCAGATAAAACTCCTTTGTCAGTTGATAACAAAGATAAAATTTTGATGTCTGTGCTCCTCTACCTTCTTCAGTTTTGTTGTGGTTTTTTTTACTGTTGTGTTTAGTAGCAGTTAAACAGGTTCAAAACATGCCCCTGCTGTTTTCATGCTCCTGTTTCAAACGGTTTTCATTTTATGTGCAATGAAACTACCTGGATAATAAATATTTTGCAATTCAGGCCACATTTTATGTAACTGAATAAGACGTTAATGACCAAATTCCTTGTCCTTATTTAAGAGGTGGGTAGGTAAGGTGACCTAATTATATTTCTCTGAAGAATATACAGGATTTATTTAAACTTTTACTTCTATTTGAGGTGACAAAAATTTCTAAAATGACTAAGCATCTAAGGCTAGGAAAAAGAGGAGATGGTGAAGAGTCCTTTTGGGGAAAGAAAATCATATACACCATTTTGAAAATGAGGGAAAAAGATTGTTTAAAGACTTCAAGCAGTAAATCATAGAAAGGAGGATTGTGGGACAAGAAAAGTCGAGAAAATCATGACCATTTCCTCATCTTAGAGCCCAGGTGTTTCTCTTAACTAACAAAAACACCTAGGAGAATGGATGAAATAGTTGGGCAAATATTGTACAGTGAAGTTTCAAGCCCTCCTCAGAGCTGAGTCTTTTTACAGAGCTCTCAAAGCCAGGAGTAGAAAAATTAAGCTGTGGCAGACAGGGCTGGAAAGCACAGCCCTACAGAAAATGGGTTTTCAGGGAATGGGGAACCTATGGGCTACAGATGTGGAAAAAAAAGGAAATGCAAGCTCACAAATAACATCTGAAGAGGGGGAACAGATCAGTCCCAAGAAGAGCTATGAATGCAAGGAAACTAATTAACATGAGTAAAATATAATTACACCAAAAGAGAACATTTTTTTTTTATTTTGAGCAGAAGAGAATCAGGGTACATGCAGGACTGTTATAGGCCTTGAAGTACTTTGAGACACTTTCTATAAAAAACCCTACAAATTCTGTTCACTCAAACTATGAAGTGTGTCACACCTCCCCTGTTGCTTGCCTCTTGTTTTGGGCATATTTTAATGTTAACAGTTTCTGCTGTTTCTCCATCACCTCATTTCTTGGTAAGGTGTTTGCTTTGCAGATGCTAAGGATGGCAAACTGCTTCCCAGGATTAATGAGACTTGATAGCAAAGGAATAAATGCCAGCAGGAAGCATCCCTCCTGTTTACTGCACAGCTTTGACTTTCAGCTATGTATGTGAAAGACCGTACATTCTGATAGAAGTGCAATTTCTTCATGGATCATTTACTGCTATGCTCATAAAGTCATTGCCAGACTTTAAACTTTCAAAAGTTGGAGAATACAGGGGAATATAAGGTAAGAAATCTGTCATATATCGTACTATGTATTACCTTTCCCACAGTTATAGAACTTTCCTCCAAACATAAATTTTAGCTACTTGTGCACCCACTAGGACTGAAATGGTCTCTCCAAGCCAATATAACGACTATCATGTAATAATCTCTTTTTCATTCACCATTCAAAACAAAATTCAGATAGAGAACTCTTGTTTTGTTTATGCAATGATTTCATGATTTTGCTTGTTAATGAAATAAAATAAACAGATTTTTCATATGTAAATCTGCAGTACTGATCAAGCTTCTATAGAACTCTGTAAATACATGCTTATTTGTTCCCTGAAATGGCTGACCCTATCATCTTGCTTCTAGTGCATAACTAAGAGTCATGTCAACTCCAAAGAATTAGTACCACTGCCTCTTAAAAACTTTAGTGATACAGAAAGCTAGTAAAAAATACATTCATCTATATTTCCAAAGGGATATTTTGCAACCAGCCTCTAGTTTTGCATGCCTAGTGAGCTATGTGAATATTCCAAAATCTGTGTGTGCAAATAGGACAGCCATTAGCAAATTCTGAAGCAAACTGCCATATCAGTGGACACAAAATAATGTCTTGAATAATGGAATATGCTTTATTTTTCTCCTGTAGCTCTCTACTACAGCCATTATGGTCAGCTCTGAGCCCTTTGCAATCTTGCTAGAGCCAGCTTCAGGCTTTTGGAATTTTGCTTCATGACAGGGCCCAGAGCTGGAGCTGGTGTTGCACTGCTGCTGTCATGGGAGGGAAAATAAGGTAAAGGGGAAAGTACAAAACTGATATGAGGAGTATCCTTGGTCATTGGACATCCTCCTGCTGCCTGCTGGGCCCACCTCTGGCCCTGGCCATGAATGTTACCTGCAGTGTCCCTGGCAGTGGCAGGGGTCAGGCTGGCACTTGCTCTGATGTAGCACCAAGCAGAGAGCGGGGCTGTGGCCTCCAGCGAGCCCCTCGCAGCAGCATGTGTGAGGTGCTGCCTGCCACTCGCAGAGCCAGCACCGCGGTCTTCTTCCAGCTGACAAATGGGACTGGGTGATTATTTCACATCCCTCGATGTCCAGTAGAGCAACAGAATTGCTAAGTCTTATTGTTTGATAGGTAGCTTTTGGCAGGCTGTCAATCCAGATGTCTGTCACAATGGTGAATATTTTCTAGTAACTATATCCAGATGTTAGCTTTTTAAATCTTTCAGACAGAGCACTGGCACAGGCTGCCCAGGGGGGTTGTGGAGTCTCCTTCTCTGGAGATGTTTAAAGCCCACCTGAACGTGTTCCTGTGCAACTTGATCTAGGTGTTCCTGCTCCGGCGGGGGGATTGGACTAGATGATCTTTCGAGGTCCCTTCCAATCCCTAACGTTCTGTGATTCTGTGATTCTGTGCATCCTTTTTAAAGTGCCTGTTTAGTTCCACTGTTGGCTCTGCTGACAACCGCAGTGCTGCCGGCAGCCTAGCACAAGGACTGCAGTATTACTGTGGAAGTACTTTGTCTTTCTGAATGTCCTCCTGCTTGCAGCGATGTAGGATGAAGAATGTGTTCTCTGTCTTGCTATGGTCAAATTCATAAATTCTTCAGGAGCCGAAGAGTGTAAGACCCCTTCAGGGGTCTCAGAGGGAGTTACTGGCACACACCACACTACACCCACATCCCTGATGCTCCTCTTATAACTGATGTTTGTCATCACAATAAAAGGTAGAATATGTTTCTTTAGATATTCTAATTGCAAACCACAGTTTAAATATTAAGAAGTCAGCGACTACAAGAAGCATGCAATGCAGCAATTACCTTCAGACCATTATTTAGCTGCCCAGAAACATATTATACTGCATCTTTTCTCTTGACCCACAATTTTCACTCTAGTCTTATCTCTAGTTCTTTGCTAGCTGTCAATAACAAATAATTTCCCCTTTTCTCTGCCCATCATTGCAGCCATCTTGAATTTTTGGCAGCTGCAATGTTGCAAGTGTAGAGGTGGGAAGTCATGTCAGGGAAGAATGAGCAATGGTTCTTCAGACTCCAAGGGAAATACATAGAAAGGGAATACATTAAAAAATACTAATTTTTCCCTTTTCCTTTTCGAAATTCCCAAGTTGTGGGTGTGTAAGTGTATGGTGTGGTGCTATTGTGAACCATGTTAGAATGGTATGATTCAGCATGTCCTTAACTCCCCTGTTTCTAAGGCTAAAAATAAGAGTCTTATTTCTTTAAATGAGACTCTTCTGTATTTGTCACAGAAGTCCTTTAAAGGTGAGGAAGCTAGGAGCCTGATAACTGCATGCCCTGTTATCGGATCTCACTGGGAAGTAATCAGGTGTTCCCTATAAAGAAGTAAAAAGACACATTTCAGGGAAGGACTTATTTTTCTTTTCGGAAGATTCTGAAACTAGGGAACTAAGTGCAAAGAATTTTAGAATAGGAAAAAGACAATGTGAATGTATTACACAGATGAGTCAAGGACTAGCAAGGACAAGGCAATGAACAAAACTGTTATTTTGTTTTGCAGTACCTGGTTGGTATTTTTAGCATACATTTGGAACTCCATTTAAACACTGATCTCTTACAATCCTTTGCTGTGTGCAAAGTAAAAAAAAATTTTAAGCTACTGCACTCAATTCTCATATAAGTGATTTATATATGCCACTGCTATCTCTCTAGCTGTTAGCTATAGGTAAGCATTATCTTTTGAGAGTAAATATTGCTACAGAATGAGTCCTTGACTGATGTTCTGATTACAGGCCACATCAGTAACAATAAATACACAGAACTCTCTTACAGCTGTTTTCTCATGAGTGTTTAAATATCTCTAAGTGCTTTGATTCTTCTCATGTTTTAATTTTGCATAGTTGATTCTTTGGGCTTCTGAAAAGTAAAAGTGCTTTAAAAAGATGTGTGATGTGCAGTATTGTGTCTGAGTGTTACTTAGGGAACTTCAGATTCCAGTTAGCAGTTAGCAAATGTACATGGGTGATTTCTCATAAACATAGTAGACATTTGAGAATCAATGCTAACTTCTGCTCATGAATAATTCTGCTGGTCATAATATTTTGCAAAACACAGAATTACTAACCGTGGTTTTGGCAGAGAAAAGTCTATCTGAAAATTTTAAATTCTGTATAGGAAATATGTGATACTCTGTCTAATCCTATTTCTTTTTTTTCTAATTGTTCTATTTTTTATGAAAAAATTATTTTCCAGTAATTCATGCTTCTGTCTTCTAATAGCTTTAGCCTGAAAATGTAATGGCACCATCTATGCTTTTCTCTTGTTTGCTGTGGTATTCTCACATTCTATCACAGTCTAGGAAATGTTATAATAAATGAGAGGCTTGACTGATACACAGTCAAGATTCAATGACAAAGCAATAGCTAAAGGATAAAGTATACTGCTGGTCAAGCTGACGGAGCTTTAAAATTTTACCTAAATTCACAAATCCAGCAGGTAATTGGAATGGTACAGTTCACTTACATAAATCTTCAATACACGTGGTTCATTTTATCACAAATCAGAATAGTGATTCAGATTGTATCATTTGCTGCAAAACAGAACATCCTTGTGATCTCTGATAGAAAACACTCTGTAACACTGCACTGGGAAGTGAATAGCTACATCAGGGGATATCAGAGAGGCAGACGGTAATTACTAAAATTTTGCCAACACATCACCTGTACTTTTACAAAAAGTCTGTGAATCCTTTTGAAGGAACAAACAAACAGCTTCCTCTTCATTCTAAAAACATTGTTAGGGATGTGGAGGCGGTAGCATTGGCAAGAAGTGATATTTATTTTTGTTGGAAATTTCCTATGTATCCTGGCAAATGGTTGACTAAGGATACTATTTAATGGTTCAATACTAATTCACAGTAAAAAATACTGTGCTGTTTTGACTTCTGGAAGTGTAGTAGGTTCTGTATATGGTGATCCAACACAGTCATCAGAGGGGCTGAGTTATGATGAAAAGAGCAAGATTCAAGTCAGGATTACAACAGCTGATGGAATGATGAGCTACCATAATCACACAATGAGCTACACAATTAAGAGAGTTGGTAACATTAGGATACCTTATAGGTGCTTTGGAGCAAGTTTTGTAAATTTCAGTTACTTTCACCTGTGCCTCATTCTTATCTTTATTCCTAATACCATATCAGAGAACATTATCCTCTTCTACAGCAGATCATAAGGAAGTATCTGCCAGCAAGCAATGGCTTCCTCCCTAGTCTTATTATCTGATGTTTAATACTAATCATAGTTTATAGATGATACAGCCCTAACTCCTGACACCAATTTTAACCCTTGTCATAGCCCATGGATATTTACAGGGCGTATAACTAAACAGTAATTCTCTGCTATGCCTTCTCAAAAGCTGCTCTTAGAAATCCTGACCCTAGCCATAGGTCCATACCAGGACCATCCCAAATACTCCAGGAGCCCTCCATTACACTGTGATGTAATCAAGCAAAAAAAAAGAAATAGGATTATGCAGAGTTTCATGTTTCCTTGCTGCAAAAGATGTTTGACTTAGTTGCATTCAATAGATAGCACAAGTCCTCATCATCTCAATTTCCTAAAACTACCCTTAATTCCAGTTTTATCCATATCACAGTGAATAATTCTCACTCTACAAATAATAGAGCCCCACAGGGTTATAGAGAAGGAGTTACTGAAGTGCTGCAGAGTTCAAAGAAGGCAATGTAAACATGAGAACAGCTGCAGGTAAGCACAAGTGGCTTTTCTGTATTTATAGTGGGGAACAGATGACATTTGTATCAGAAAGTAATTATAACACTATTGTAAGCACCTTAACTTCTAATCCCTAGCCAGTTATATAAGTTTGGGGGTGTACTAGAAAGAAACCTCGAGGAAGACATTTAAACTCCAGAGTTGCATCTTCTCTCACCTCTGATGTAATTTCTAGTTCAACATAGAACAGGAAAAGGTTTGACACAGGGAGCACCTCCTTACATGAAGGATGGGAGGCTAATGCTTCAGTGAGTGCACACTGAACCTATCTGGTTGGAGAGAGTTGTCTTCTCCTGACTAATACTATTTGGGCAACGTGCCTTCATTCTTTCATTTCTGGTGGAGGATGATGATGGTAGTTTAAATTCTGAATTGCTGTAGCACTCACTGAGCTGGCTGACAGCAAGCCTGACCTATGGGCATAGGCAAAGGACATATCTACCACCACCTGCCAACAGCCTCCCAAAGCAACTGCCTATGTATTCTGCTAGTTCCACTAATGGGTCACTTGCGTGTTTGAAAAATAGAAAACAAAAAAATAATAATCCACAACATTCCTTTAAGGACATGTTTGCATTTAAGTTATTTCCGTTGTACTCAGAGTGTTAGTTGGCTTGTGTGTAGTTAACATGAGTCATTTAATCAAAATATAGGATTTGCACAGACATTTTGCAAATCTGCTAACAGCCAACATTAGTTCTGCACTTAGTTGTGTTTGCAGCAATGCCTTCTGGGTATATATCCCTGCTTTCTTGAAATCCATTTTGGTCTTTCTTATTTTCTACTTGTTCATATCTCATCTTTTTCTGTTCAGCTGATTAAAGAGATGTCTTCAGTCATAGACTTCAGTTTTCATATCAAAGTGACAGAGAAAGATCACTGTTTCTAGATTTTCTGATATATAACAATTCTTCTTCTGTGATACCTTTGTACTGTAACAAGAAAATTAAATTAAAGAACACCTACAAAAGTCTACTCCCTTGGAGCACTAGAAAAATAGGATTTAGCAGTCCAAAAGCTTCTTTGAAAAGCTGCAGGTAAGCATACCTATGGGAAATCAGTTCAGGTACAACAAGTCATGCAAAACAATCATTTGGAAGACCAGAAACCCAACTGTATTTACATAAATCTTATAATCCTTAAATGGAGTACAGGAGCTGTTGGAAAATGGTGTATTTTAAAACAGATATGGTTTTGATATCTTTGTATTGTGCATGATCGATTCAAGTTTAGTAGTCATGAATTATATCATATCAAATAGTGGGTGAATCAAAAATTATAAACACCTGATCATTTAAACTGTCATCTGGGTTTTTCTAGGCAGGGACTTTTGTTACCTGATTGATAGAGAAATTTGGGGCACTTAGGGTTTTTTCACATTATTGTTTTGCTGTTTGTTTTTTTCTTTAAAAAAAAAAAAGCTACTCTTGAAATGTTGTATTTGTGGGGTTCCATTGTCACAGCAATTAGAACTGTTCAGTTTCCAAATAAAAGCTGCACACTTGTGATCAGACCTATACAGATCAAGAAAGTAAGACTGTCTTGCTGTGCCACAAGATACAGAGATCCTTTGGCACACCCAAAAACTTGAGCCATGATCCATTATTGGAAACCATTAGCATAAATACTCTGCCAGGTCATTGACATCTGCATTATCAAATCTCCCTCTGGAACTAGATATTCAGCACTTTGATCATGTTATTAGTCTATCATATGGTAACAAAATAATCAGCAAAAATGGCTGCCTAGGAATTTCTGAGTTAACATAAAATTGAAATAAAATTAAAACTGCATATAACTCCTTATAGTTTGGTACATGTTGCAGAGTAGATTGCTTTAATGTTCTAAACATCAAGCTTTGACTCACATTCAGACTTACCTAAAGACTTAAGTATGAGTAAGGCATGTCCTGCTCAGCTCATAATGCTCTTTAAGTAGCTAAATTATGCACAGTAAATGCATAACAACAGTGGTTGCTTGAAATGAGCTTCCCTAATTCTGTGCTCTAACCTTTGTTGACTGGATTACATCTCATATCAGAAAGATTTTTTGTATGTTTCTTGATGAGGGCAGCTCAAAGCCATCCATTGAAATTTGCTGGGTTAAAATAACCTTTTCAAAGAGGAGAAAGAGGTACAAGTTATCTTTGATGTCAAAGAATTTGCCTGAGAAGATATTTTAGTCTAAAACTCAGAGACAGGTTAATCTTTCTTGGGAGAGGACTGCGGGGGCAGTTTAGACATCTTTAATTTTCATCTTATAATTCTCAAATACTTTTATTTTAACGC
>VYZX01010933.1:0-14311 GCA_013401335.1 Brachypteracias leptosomus | reverse complement strand
AAGCCTTAATGCTTGAGTTATACAGACATGTATATCAGAAAATAATAATTTTAAAAGGCTGTGGGCTTAAATTTGTATTTTTGTAAGCTGTTGGGAAAGAAATGTTTATTCATCTTAAGGTTTACAAATAGAGAGGTACAAGCCTGGGAAAGCTAGCTCCAGTTTCTGCCAGTAAACTTTGAGAATATTGCTCTTACCATCTGCTCAGGTTTCCATATCTCTAACCTGGAATAAAACATTTGGCAATCTTTATCTACTTTCACAAAAATGCAGCAGAAAAACAGAGGAAAGGCAACTGGTGTGCTTAAATTCATACCAATTTCATACCAAACCTAGAGAAACCAACCTAGAGAAAGATTAAAGATTTCTGCTTCCAAGTGGATTTATGGAATTAATTAAATACTGGTGTAGGTTGTACAAGGAGCTTCTAAAATCTTTGTTCTTGGAGATTTGGGGGATGTGACTGGGCAAAGCACTAAACAATCTTGTCTAAATTCAGTGCTGACACCACTCAGAGAAGATTGAACTGAATGAATTATGATTCAGATTAAAGACTTTCAAGGTTTTTACACTGTACTACCTTGTGCAATGCAATTGTGTGCCATGTCAGGTATAGTTATGTGCTGTCGTTTACCCAAAGTGAGATGTAGAATCCTGTTAATTACAAGAGAATATCTGCTTTTCTCTGAAGTCCTCATTTTTGACTGTGGTTAGATACCAAATACAGCATTTATCTTTTACAGTATAGTACTTTCTGTGTTCCCAGCTATTGGAATGCCAAATATGTTTTTTTCCATTTACTGGTGTATCTCCTCAGGGTTGTGAAAAAGAAAAGATGTTTTAGAGATCTAAATGTAAAAGAATGCAATTTTAACATATTGTGTCATTAAGAAATTTAGGAGCTTTTAGGCAGATTCTGAAGGTAGTGGAAAATGAGATGCAGTGTTGCATTAGATATGTTTTTAGTATTTTCTTCTTTTTGTAAAAGCTGTAATTTTCAGAGTTTAGAACCAATTTAATGTCCCTGGAGTTAGAGCTTTTTTGTGTCCATTGTCCATTAGGTGAATTACTAAACCAAGAAGGAAATCCATTTATAATGTATAAAATACTGTAAAATGTCTTAAAAACAGT
This sequence comes from Brachypteracias leptosomus, assembly GCA_013401335.1. Taxonomy (NCBI): domain Eukaryota; kingdom Metazoa; phylum Chordata; class Aves; order Coraciiformes; family Brachypteraciidae; genus Brachypteracias; species Brachypteracias leptosomus. Next base: position 13,180 of record VYZX01010933.1, on the reverse strand, counting down.
CCAGGCAGGCAAGAAAGCATCAGGAGTCCATTAAATATGAAGACAGTGAATTCTGAGATTCTTCTTATAATCAGATAATGGGTTTTCATGCTTTGATAAGAGGCATTAGATATAGGAAGAGTTATTTAAAAGTTTGAATTCAATAAAAAATTATACAGAACTAATGTGAAATGCATTCTGTTTGGCATTTGAGACAGCTTTCAAAACAGTATTTTGCTCTAAAAAATCCCTGTTATTTCAGTAATATTTATTATGTTTTAATACAAATTAATAAATAACACCTGAAATGATAGACATTAAAGAAATCTGTCAGAATCCACTACAAACCTACATTCTCACGGGATCGTAACTTGGACATAAAAATGTGCTCTAGGTTACACTCTTGTGAGGGAAGATCACATCTGCTGACATATTTGTTAACAATTAAAAGCACATTTTCTCTGCAGAGAATTCAATTTTTAAAGAGCAAATTGCATTCTTGAAAAATAACTGAATATAAAGGCAATGACTGATTCTAAGACTGCTTGAAGAGTTTCGTGCTTCCCAATGTCTTATTTAGGTCCATCTTTTGCTATGTCCTCCTCCACAGCTCATTCATGCTGAGTTTCCTCCAGCAGCAAGGTGGTGGTTTGCAGGTACAGCTGTGGCCAGTATCTGATTGGAGCTGGTCATCTAAAGCTATACTCTTCTCAATTTCTATGGATTATTTTGAGGAGGGAGGGATTTCCTAATTGTTCTCTCCAAGTCAGCAGCTGCGGGGGAAAGAAGGCCTCTGCAATGTGTATCATGGTCAGGAGTGGGACACTCTTTCCAAATATCTGATAAGGACCAGAAGATATAGGGACAAGCCTAAGGTACTGGGTTTGCATTTATTTTTAGTTGGTGGCTAAAAACACCCTAAGCAGAGATATCCTAACTAGTTTTTGCTACACTACTGACTCTTGGTTTCTCTGTGGCTTTGGGGTAAATATTTTAAAGCTTTTTATTCTTCCAAGTCTATCAAGAAGCTCCATCTCCTAGTAGGAATCAAAGTTACAGGCAAGGAAATAATGGGTTTGGGGTTTCGATAATTCCAAAGTTTTTTTAAAAAAAAATTTTCAGTTGAAGCTAAAATGGAATTTTCCAAAACTTTTCAATGTAGTAAGTATATTTTAATGCTCACTCAGCATAAACTAAGTATGTTTCATCCCTGCTCATTATATTTTTCCCCATTTTTTTTCTCTTTGGAAAGCATTTAGGCCATTCTAATGTATTATTGTTTCCCTTATTTTCTGTTTATTATGCTAACACAGCTTTGGCTAATTTACAGATGTTCCTGTAGCTCTTCCCCCCTTTTTCTTTTATTGCTTCTACTCAGATTTGAGAGAGGACTCTGAAGTTTTCTGCTAAGCTACAAGCTGAAAATAATGCCTATTTCTAGGGGGTTTTTTGAACTGTGTACATGGGGCGTAGAAACATGGAATCATAGAGTTATTTAGGTTGGAAAAGACCTTTAAGAACACCAGGTCCAACCATTAACCTAACATTGCGAAGTCCACTACTGAACCATGTCAAGTAGTGTAAATGGCAACATTTGCAAAGCAGTGATTTGGGATGGAGGAAGGTCAAAATCTTCTAGAGTGAATAGCCACCTCAAGAAATATGTATGAACTGAGATAATTCACAGAAAGCAAACAGGATACAGGCAGTGAGTGGTTTCCAGGATCCAGAAGCCACAGTAGAAACAGGATGTTACAACTGTTATGTAGTCCTTTCTTTTAAGTCTCTCCCCTGGGTTTCTGTGTAAACTTATAATATTCAACTTTTACATTAGGCAATGTAACAGAAACAAACAACAAAGCTTTTATTGTTCCATTTTTGACATACTCTTCTTCATCCATCCTTTGCTCCATTCAATATGTTTTTATGTATTTTAAAAATTCTTTTATTCTCAGAGTAGGATGCAATATTAACAGGATTGATTTTACAGAATCAGACTTTTTATGAAGCTTTTTTTCCTACCCTTACACATATATTTGTAGTTTTCTGGCTCCTTCAGAGCTCTCATGATGCAGTGGATAAATAAGACATATTTAATAAAAAAAATAAATCATAAATGTAAATTCACTCAAGAGGTTTAAATGTCTCCTTGGTGTTAAATGAAATGTGTGTTAATGACATTCATCTATGGTAAATAGCATGGTTTTTAAAATTCACTTTTTATACACACATATATAATATCCAACAGCAGAGCTACCAAGTAAGCAATAACATGGGTGCCTCCAATAAGCTTTTAATTACAGACAGTAGTTTGCATTTTAATCTAGGAACTTAAAAAGACTAGCTTCCGCTATTTGGAATTAACAGGCATTTTAAAGAGTACACCACAACTAGGGAGGTCTCAAGGACAATTGTGAAAATGGGATACACCATCAGTGGAGACAGTAGTGATGACTCACCAGATGACTGTGACACAGCAGTATCATGATTCAAGATACTTCTATTACAGAGGGGAAGACGTTAGTGACTTCATGCAAGGCAAGGGAGAGAACTTTTTTGCATTTTCCTTCTTGATGTGGTCATCCATATCCATAAAACCAAATTGAGCTGCAACAGCTACAGGGGAAGGCTATAGTAATGGGCAAGGTAGTGCGAAACCTCATTCAGGAAAAAGTTTTCATTTTCAGCAGAGAAAATAGAAAGTCATTTTCCCGGATATTTCAGCTAGGTATTTTCTGGTTTATTTGGCAGCTAATATTTAACTTGTGGCTGTTTTAACTACCTATTTACATGATGAATGTATTTTGGAGTTTTCCAGTCACAGCAGCAGGAGCAAGAGCCCTTAGAAGATTTCAAATAGACTTTTATCATTCCTAAGACACATTAGTTGGTATAGATGCCCATGATAGTAAGATCCAGAATTGATATTCTGGGAAGACTTTTCCACTTTCCTATGTCTATGTTTTTATCACTGCACATAGAACAAAGTACTAAGCTAGGGTTCCCATCTAGCTATCTAGCTAGGGTTTCAAAAACAGATTACAGGAAGTTGGGAAGATACTACCAACTGTCTCTAAGAAACCACATGACATTTGGGTACAATATGGGAGAAAATGGTGTGCTTCACCTCCTCCCACTATCTACTGGAGTCATAGAAATTACCTACAACATCTTCTGGGATCTCCCACACAAGAGACAGCAAGCTTCTCATTAGGGGGTTTCTTCACAGTTTGTACTTCCTGGCTAAAAAAAATAACACCTGCCTCTATGAACATTGCATTTGAACAGCTTTTTTTTTTTGGCATTCTTTTCGGTTCTCTTTTCAATTATAGAGCGTGTGTTTTGAAGAATAGAATGCAAAGAAAGGAGAAAATCGTAGTAATTCAAGCAACATTTGTGAATCCTGGCAAACATTTCCTCTATAATGCATGCTGTTTTAAAACTAACATTTGTATTTTGCTATTGTGATTTGGTTATAGTGATACTTTTTGCATAAGAATTTAATACATTCAAGTGGCCTTCTCTTCCAACTAAGAGAAGCAACAAGTCTTACAATAAAGCACAATAGAGCCAGAAAAGAGTATGTTCTGCTTTTAGCCATGGCAGCATAGCAAGAGGAAGGTTCGGAAATTAGAATGTGTCTTCAAAGATGTTTTCTTTTAGCTTCTTATAGGCACTCTGTTGGTAGCCTTACCCCTTGTCTCTGAGTCTGGAGAGCAGGTGCTTCTCGCAGAGGTTATCATGCCACATGCCCATCACTGGAGGAGTACAGACCCCAGCTGTGCCTTTTGCCAATTCTGTCTCCCCTTCATCTCCAGGATAACACCAGCAGCCTAGTATGCCAGAGCTGCAATGCTTCAGTGATAAAATAAAACATGTAGCATAGAGTGATGTTTGGACACCTAAAAGAGTTAGCTGCAGTATAAATCCCTGCTCCTTAAACTTTATTTTTGCTGTTGTTCTCGTGCAGACCTCCAGGTCCTGTAAAGCCCAGTCTGGAGTAGAAAAGGGGTGGGGTGAAGAGGAGTCACCCTCCAAAATGTTGGAGGGAGAGGAGATAGGAGTAGGACTTCTACCTCTTAAAGTTTAAAATTTAGTAGTGCAAGTTTTTAAACATTAGTAAAGCCAAACTTTGCGAGACATACAAGACTGTATAAGACCGTGCACATACCATTTTCCTTTTTGAGGAGATTGAAAAGGTAATGAAGTACACACATTAGATGTTCATCATACCTTGATGTCTTTCTTGTACTGAGGTGCTCAAAGCTGAATGCAGTACTTGAGGTGTGGCCTCACCAGTGCTGAGTACAAGGGCATGATCACTTCACTAGTCCTGTTAACCGCACTATTTCTGATAAAAGCCAGGATGCTGTTGGCCTTGACCACCTGGGCACACTGCTGGCTCATATTCAGCCAATTGTCAATCAGTAGCCCCTTCTACCAGGCAGCTTCCCAGCCACGCTTCTCCACCCCTGTAGCATTGGGTGGGGTTGTTGTGACCCAGGTGTAGGACTCGGCACTTAGTCTTACTGAATCTCATACAATTGACCTCAGCTCATCGATCCAGACTATCCAGTTCCCTCTGTAGACCCTCCCTACCCTCAAGCAGATCAACACTTCCACCCAACTTGGTGTTGTCTGCAAACTTACTGAGGGTGCCCTCTATCTCCCCATCAAGATTGTTGATAAAGATATCAAACAGAAGTGCTCCAATACTGATCCCTGGGGAACACCACTTTTGACCAGCTGTATTTAACTTCATCCACCACCACTCTTTGGACCCAGTTGTCCAGTCAGTGTTTTACTCAATGGAGCGTACACCCATTTAAGCCACGAGCAGCCAGGTTTTCATGAGAATGCTGTGGGAAACAATGTGGAAGGCTTTACTGAAGTCTAGGTAGACAACATTCACAGCCTTTCCTTCATCCACTAGGCAGGTTATATCGTCATAGAAGGAGATCAGGTTCATCAAGCAGGATCTGCCTTTTATGAACCCATGCCATAAAAACCTCTCTAGGTTATTGCTCAAAAGGTTCAGCATATTTAAGTTATATTTTATCCTCCAATCTAGTTGTGAGGTTAAATGTCAGAACCTCAATGTCCTGGGAAGACTTTAAGCTGTCTCACATCTGCTATTTAGCTCTTTGCCAGACTGACTTTCTACAAAGATCTATCAAATCTAAAGACAAAACACCATGGGAACAGACATGTGAAACACGGTCTGAGCAAAATAAGTAATATTATTCTTTTTGTATATGAGATAATAAAAATTTACAGAAAGCAACATCAAGTTGGGCACAAGACTGTACTTAATCTTTTTACTAAATGATATAGGTCTTTATATGGAAATGTTTCCCTTTCCCTCAACTTCTTCCTGTTGGGTTTCTTCATCTGCAAGACCAGTTTCAGCAGTGAAAACTCTGTCATACTGGTAATTTTTTCCCTACTTTTCTTGTTTGAAACAATGTCCTCTTATAGGAGCAGGTTTCAGATGGAAGAAAATGAAGGTTTGACAGAATTCTTGTGACATAATTGGAACAATTTGTGCTACTTAATATGGGCTTTATAAGGTGTACGGTCTTCTTTTTCTTTAATGTACAGCCTACGATGACTCCACATGATGCGTCTACTGTAGCTTCAAATAAGACTGAAAAGAAAATGTAGTTTTAGAACTTCAGAAGACATGTTGTTTTCTTCCCTTTTAGGTAAAGCAGACCATTGCACTGACTGTGTGTATTTAGAATACAAGCAGAAGTAGATTCTCAGTGTTCAAGGCCTGATTCTCAGTTACACTAAATCTGACTCTCTATGTTTTCCTGGGCGAGTTTTATGTAGAAGATATTGCAAAAATGCAAAAATGTAGCAATCATTAAGAGTGTTCATAACTATACTCTTACTTACATTGTTAATACTTCCTTCAAAATGGAATTATTTAAAGAAAGTGATCCTCCAAAAGTAGCTACATCTGAGGAACTGAGGAATGGAAAAATTGAACAATTTGCAGTTACTCTTTAGTTGTAGTTTGGCTGCACTGCTGTTCTTCAGAATCTCTTCTGTACTTGGTCATCTTTCAAATAAGTATATTTGCTTCATCAGTTTGATGCAGCTACAAATGCTGTTTTGCCCTGTTAAACACACACTGCTTTTTTGAAAATGCCTCAAAACACTTTGAGAAACACATATTTTCTGGCTTAAGAGCCTTTTTAGAACCCTGGATAAAAAGGTCAGAACTGTATCATCAGGGTAAATTCCCTTTACATATTATAATTAAACTGATGAAAATGTAATTGCATAAGGTGTGAGTTTTGTGTATCTTTTTTATGATAAGCCACCTTTATGGCTGCTCCCATCATCTATACCAATACTTAAATAATGACAGTGTGCCTATTGTTACATGATTGTATGTTGTCAAGTAGAATAATAAACATATAAAGTAACTTTTGCACACAGCATATCCAGAGATTAATTTCAGTCTTTGGCTCCTTCTGGCTCCCTTCAAATGGGTGCTGATCCAGGAAATGTCTGATTCACCTGCATGGCAAAACATCCAGGATTTAAACAAGGAACTACAGTTTAATGTGCTACTTAACCTTATTACTAGGTAACTTATTACTACAGCTGCCTTTTAAGGATGAGTGAATGAGCAAGAATCATGTTGACTTGGGACATTTAACTTGTCATGGAAACAAAAACCCTCTTTAAAAAGCATTATATATAGTCACTGCAACTATGGGAAAGACAGGTGAGATATAACAACATATATGATGAAAATTGGGGAAGAGAGACTGATATTAAAGCTTTAGAAATGAAAGAATAGAAAAATATTTTAGCTGTGGTAGTTATTGTGATGAAATAGTAAGAGTTATTAACAGTAGTATGTCTTAAAAGTGCCTGCAGCCTGCTGCAGAGTAAAAAATGCAATGAATGAGTTATGCAGCTGTGCTGTTTCTGGAAACTTAAAATATTGTTATTTCTTTGGTATAAATATTCACGACCTTTAACTCTCCAATCTCAATTTCATTAGCAGGGAGAGAAAAAAATCTCTTCTAGACCAAAGCAGGGGTCCTCCATGACGTATGTTCAAGAGTGACTGGTAATAGATGGCTTGAGGTAAGCAGATATTGACATTTTACTCAGTACACTCTCCCAGATTCCGGCAAACTGCAGCTTGAGGACTTTCTAATCAAAAGGTAGTATCTGCATATTTGTTTATAATAGTATTTATACAGTTCATATAGTTTATAATAGTATAATAGTATTTTGATCTTTTTTTCATTAACATCTTTAATCACTTTTTGACAATTGTCGTTTAAGCTTCTTTATGCCTTGTGGCATCATTCCACACATAAATTTTGTGTTGTGAAAAGGTAGTTATTTCTGTGTGTTTACATGTTATTTCAAAACTGCATACAGTTTTTCTGGGTCTTCTATAATGAGAAGTGGTGTAAAATCGTTCATTTGTTACATTCTCCATCCAATAATTTTATCAACCTTGATAATAATTTCCTGTCTGCTGCATCATTTCCAAAATGGCTTAATTTACTTATTTAATCTCCCAGATATCTCAGATCTCTGATAGCATTTTGCATAGTTTTCTGTTCTACTATTTGCTTTAAAGGAGGAATATAGGACCAGAACCACTCTACAATCAACATGTGACCTTGCCAAGGATTTATAAACATATTTTCCATTCTCTATTCATGTCCTAATATTCCCAACATTTTATTTGCTTATTTGGTTGCTACAGAACACTGAATTGACATTTTCAGAGGATTACTCAAAACAACTAAGTGCTAAAAGTCAATTCAGAGGTCATCATTATGCAAGAGCTCAATACTGTGCTCATCATTCTTTGTAACAAATGGAAATACTTAAAAAAATAAAAGTAGTTGCAAGTATTTTGAATTTTTGTAATTAATTAATTGATCTCCATTGAAATGAAAGTAATTAGAAAATTAAGATCATAGAATCATAGAATATTTCAAGTTGGAAAGACCCATAAAGATCATCGAGTCAAACTCCCAAGACTCTAAATTTAAAATTACTTTCTGCTACTAAAAAGAGCAGAATATTTTTTCTTGTAGTAATCAAACTGATTTTAGTTATGCTGAAACAGGACAAGCTAACAAGCTTAGAATCTATGTTACACAAGGGTTCTTTTTAATTTCATGACATTGGAAATAAAGTGTTAAATTTGTGTTGACTGATAACTGGAGAAAAGACATCTCTGTTCAGACATACAAATTTCTGTTAATTTGCTCTTCTCAAGGGCTGCAACATTTTGACTTTATGGCAGGATCAAAATTGTTGTTAAAGAACATCAGTCATAGTTTGGTAAGCACAGGTAAACCACTAATTTAAGAAGCTGATACAACACAGTGTTATGAAAGAATTCTGATGTGCATTACAAGGTTTTGTCCACACCTGGTCTTAAGAAATTTTGTATCAGATTATATCCTTCTGGTTTTGTTTTTCACTGCCAGCATGAAGGACTTGCTCTAGGACTTTCCTTGTTGACTACAGTATTTTTTTTTTTCAGATAAATGATCAGTGAAATCACACAAGTGACTGTTTCTCTACTGTTCAGTCCTGTCTTGACTGGGATCCTTTGGCTGCTGCTGTGACAGAAAGTCTTAATCTTCCAGAGATTGTAGGAATGATGCAGCTAAATTCAGTGGGGTAAATAATCAGGATTGAATTTAAGCACATGTGCAGCATTTTTATTGGTCACAGGTCTGCATATTGAATAACAAAAGAGGTAGTGTGGAATAGAGAGCTACAGAGGTATTTAAAATATGAACATATCATTTCTCTTCTGAAAAATCAAAATTTTCATGATTCTTTCCACAGTTTTGTTGATAAGTTCTGTGATCCAAATCACATTGTCAACTGACTATTTAATGTAACACAAACTTCAACACATTTGACTATGCTTGTATCCAATGCATTCAGCCACACCAAACGAGACTTTGGCATATGGTAAGACTAAAACTAAAAATGGCTATGATGAGAGCATGATATAAATTCAAAGAGGTATGATGGAAAAAAAAAAGGTATATTACAGTTAAAATAGTTAAAACATGAATGTGGCAGATCAAAACTCACCTGAAAATTACCACTACATGACATTGAAAACAATTCAGTTATGGGCTTGTGGGCTTAACTTTCACTCAGGCTACATACAGCCTTGGGAATTTGGGGCAAATTCTTCTAAGAATACAGAAAAACATTCTCAGAAAGTCAGAATATTTTCTATAATTTGGGGAAACAAAATGAGAATGCAAAACCAGATCATTACATCACAGAGTGTCAGATAGCCCAGACTCAACCTCCAATACAAATGAAATTGTCAGTAACAGCACCGGGCATTCTGGAGAGTTTTACCAGAGTTCAGCAATATCAACTTCCACTTTAACCTTGGTAAATGACTGCTCCAGCAGTGGAAAAGCTTCAAATTTTCCCATGTATGTGGACTCAAGTTCAGGGAAATCTCTTCCCACTTCTTAGTGAAGCACAAATATCCTAATACTTTCAGATACTTCTTTTCTTAATTGTCAAAGTGTAATAAATTAATAGTCATAGCTGATGACACACGGATTCTCATTTTCTGTAACTCCAAGACTACTCTGTCTATTTCAGTAGGTATTCTGTATGACTTTCATTGCTTGTGCAGGTAGACATAAATTAACTTGCAGTAGCACTTCAGTGACCAATATGGACAGTGAGAAATTGATGTGAGTCACTATGTTTTCAAGATGCAAAAATAACTAAGATTGGACAAATATTTTCTTCCTTCTGTATACTATAAATAAAGTGTTGCAGCAAATATAATTGTTCAGGAAGAGAAGGAGGGATGGGAACCATCCTAATGTATTTTCCTATCAGTGTTCACTGATTTTACAATGTCTTAATCTCTTTTAAATGTTTACCAGTTACTGAATAGTTACTATTAAATTTTCCCCATGGTTGAATAAGAACTTTCAGAACACTGCTATGAATATGCAAGGACATAAAGCATAAATTTTGTGTTAATTTAACAAGCATCAGCATCTTTTTTTTGCTAAACTGAAATATGTCACAGGACAAGAAATACTTTGTGTCTAGAAATAAGTACCAGAGCCAGATAAATATGACAAAAAAATCTTGTCAGGTGAACGAGACATTCATACGTGGTTTTGGTCTATTGCAAGTGCTAGAAAATGTTACTTCCTCTTACTATGGCTTGACATCTCACTGTGTTGCAGTTGTTGAAGATATTACAGAAGTGAAGTGATGATTATTGTGCGTCAGATGACGAGTGGTAACTTGCTAAGCCGAAATAACCTGAGGGCTCATCTGAGCTTAATAACCAGAGTAATGTACAGACTTTTTTTTATTGTTGAAAACCTAAAACCATTTAAGCTCATATTTTTGAAAATTACCTTAAAAAGTTACAAAATTGATGGAGAGAGTGTGTTCAGATTTCTAGGATGACTTTACAAATCCCTCTTGTCTAGGGCTCATATCAAAAGGAGGAAGTGATAATTTTGTATGATGCCTCATGGGCACCTTCCTGCTCTGCCTCTTTCCAGGAAGACTACATGATGTCCTTGGCCCAAGTGAACAGTAAAGCCTATCTAATTAAGAGTATAAACTCCTTTTTTTTTTTAACTCTATCAAGGATAAACAGTGAAAGAAACACCCTGACACTAGGCACACCTCAACATTCCTTTACAGGGTAATTATGCCAGATCCTTCATATTTCTAAACCATGCGCAATAACATAGTTCGTCCTTCTTTCTCTTGCTCTCTTCCCCCCTCCCTCTTGCTGCCTCTCCCTTTCATTGAAATGGCACCTAAAGAACAAATTGCCTCCTTTGTCTGAAGCCTGATTGTTCACAGTGGGGCTCTTGATCTGAACAAACCAGGATATGTCAGACTGTATAAACACTCAGGGAAAGATATGTTTCATAAAGGTTCCTGCTCCAGAAAATTATATGCTACTTTTAAAATGCTTTGCCACATTTAAAAGTGTAATTATACCCTTCTCCTTAATGACTGATGTAGCATATGTTTGCACATGTTTTAGCTGACTTGTGACAGTATATAGAAGCATGTTGTACATTTGGTAGCAACAGCTAAAAGATGATGGGAACAACATCTGAACCTGTCTGTTCACATTGTCCAGGTATTTTTGAACACAAAGTATGTGTGGTGCCTGTGCTGGTCCTCTCCCCTACCCTTCCTATATATAATAAATTATATTGTCTTTTTTCCTCTAGTCTGCAATCCATGTCAGCTCAGCCTTTCCAGTCCTATTTCAGGATTTTAAAAAAAAATATTTTATTATTATTATTTGTAGTTTTTCCTCAATATTTTTTGAATGCTCACTTGGTTGTGGTGGGTTCTGGCAGTCACAGTAGCAAAAATCTTGTTAGTAAAAATATTGTGCACATATTGTAGGGCTTAGTTTCTACCTGGAGTATATTTTTTTAGTTTGGTTTTAAAGAACTGGATGAACCCGGGGTTTAATAAGAGTTATGGAGCCTTTCAACTCTAGGCTGGTGGCTAACCAAGGGTGTGGTGGATGGAAATTAGTATGCATTGTTGGCTGCTACTTGGGGTTATGAAGTGATGAGGTGGCCCCAGCCTGACTGCCACCAACTAAACATTGCTGTCATAGTCATTGCTACTTCCTTGTCTGTTTTGGGGAGGAATTCAAGACTTGAATGAGGATGGAAATGACTTGTCTTCTTCCATTTTCAGGGTTTGTAGGATGCTCCTTTGCAAACTGCTGAGGAGCTGCTGTCAGGTTGTTCAGCCCAGAGAGAAAACAAAAGCAAATTCCTTTGGGGAGGAGCACAAGTTCAACGAACGTAGTGCGTTGCCTAAGCCACTGCTGACAGAAAGCTTTTAAGATGCAAACATAAGTGGAACAGGGTACTCGTTTTATACTTTGTGAAAAAGACACTGAGCAAATATAGGACCATATGCCCTCTGAGTCTCTGGGCTTCCAGGGTTGGGAGATCTACTGAGAAAAGGAGTTCAATCTCTGAGGAAAAAATTGCTTTGCTTCACTTAACAGCTCTTCCTCTGGCATTTTCTGAAGCATGCACTAGAGAAAGGGAAAAAATTACAAGCTTTTCTGAAAAGTTTTGGTCTTGCTAAAGCAGTAACATGGACGGGAAAGTACAGCACAGAAATATTTCTGATCTTCTCTGCTGCTAACTCACATCCACTAGACTTGTCCTTAGCTAACACTCTTCCAACAGAAGAGTTGTTTCTTATTAACAAGTCATAGACATGGGCAACTGATTAGAACTAAATAAGTAAATAATTAGCTAAACTGACAAAGCTGACAGTGTGCATCTAAGTAAGACAGGACATTAGTCTGGCCATCAGAGTCAATGTGTTTTCCCACATGTCCATTGTTCTTACAATGTTCTTCATTTCAAGGTTATTTAAAAAGTTTTATTATTTTCTATAGCCAAACCACAGACTCTGATATTTCTTTAAAATGTCTGCCCTACTGAAGTACAAAATCCTGTTTCCCAGTGATAATAATCCAAACACATAGTGCTTTTAAAAAATACCTTCAAACACAAAGATCTAATAAGAGATAACCTGACATAATTTTTTTTCAGGATATAAACACTGTTCAGCAAAGTTTGAGGAGACAACCACATGATGATTCCCCCTTCATCAGTCCATCTTTCAGGCAACATATGACCCAGGAACACAAAAGATAAGTTGGAATTCGACAAAAAGGGATTAGATTCAGAGTTGGTGTGGGGTTGTATAGCTCAGCTGAATTCATTAAGAAGTAATACCTTACTCAAGGTAAATGATTAAAACAGAATTATATATAATTTTTACTAGCTTTTTCATAAGCAATATAGAATCTGTGAAGTCATCTCTCTCAGCCTTTGAGAACAGAAAACCAGTAAGTGTGGCTGGGATTAATAGTGATTATTTTATTGGACAAGCCAATCAATCAGTGGAGTGTATTTAATTTACTTCTAAGACAGAACTGGGAATTTTGCATTCTCAGTGGTCAGTGTCCACGGACTTTTCCAGAACAACTTCTCTGGGGTCAATCTCGTTTTGTGCTATGCAAAATTCAAACAAAATCAATGCTTCCCACTAACAATATCCCACTGCTCAGAGAATAGTAATTCCCTAAGGTATGTTAATTTATTTACTGCTGTCTCCGTTTAAGGCT
>VYZX01010930.1:0-32982 GCA_013401335.1 Brachypteracias leptosomus | reverse complement strand
CAAGAACTTAAGTTAATGAGGACAATGAATCCTGTAAGTTTTATTATGATAGAGAATGAAATCTCCTATCTAAAAAAATACTAATTAGAGCTGCCAAAACATCTTGAAAATTTGATCTTTCGAGGTCCCTTCTAATCCCTAACATACTGTGATTCTGTGATTTACTTCATAACCTTGAATGCAAAACTTGAGAAGAGGGACCTCTTTATACAAGTGAACTCGTAACCAGTCATTTTCTAACCCTAGGGAAAAATTCTTATTACTATCACTTTTTTCTTAAAACTACAGTTTCAATTAACTAGTATTTTTCTCTTCCAGCTTCTCCCTTGAATCTTCTTTCACAGCTAGTGTAGGAAAGTTAAATCCAGGATAACAACAAGCTAACTCAGGAAGGAATAAATAGGATTTTTTCATGTAACTTAGCTAGGGGTATATTTTAATACACCTTTTTAATGCTCACATGCTTTTTTGTTAATTTGAAGTTGAAACCTATAGGCCATGTGGAATGAAGCAGCACTGCCGAATTTACTCATTCATCCCTATTCCAAGTTGATGACATTTTATTCCACCATTTAACCCATCAGTATTTACATGACTGCAGATGATAAATACATAATAGAAGCATTTTCTGTCATTGCCCTTCTATCTAAAACTAAGTTGTTGATACTCTATTCTGGAGATGTTACACACATTCAGTTCCATCCCTAAGACAAGTATATGGAGAAAAAAGTTGAAACAACTCCATACAACAACTTCACTGGAATAACTGACCTAGGTAGAGATGTCCCTACTTGTGTAGGGAGGTTGGACAAGATGACCTCTAGAGGTCCCTTCCAGCCTAAAACATTCTATGATTCTATAACTGGTGGGGAAATCAAATGACATTTGTACAGTGAGAACTACCCACAAGGAACCATAAGAAATTGCCAAGAGAAACCACCAAAAAGCGGGGGGAAAAAAAAAAAGAAAAAAAAAAAAAAATCTGTTTTGAACAGTAAGAGTTCTTTAATTTACTGAACTCTACCTGTAGCAATTTGCAATTATTTTCTGTCCTCTGTTAGAAAACATGTATTATTATCACAGTTTGTAGCCTTTCAGGACCTTTACATGTATTACTATTTAAATTTAGATAGGCAGAAGGTGTCAGGTTATGATTACTATTGAGAAAAATACTGACATACCTGAAAAAAAAACCCAAAACCCAAACAACTTTGATCTGTTAACAGTTTAAGAATTTCATGTATTCTCATGTGACTTGGAGAAGCAAAGTGTGCCAGAAAAGGCAGAGACAGCACTAAAGACATATGCAGGAGCAAACTGTTCCTTCTTTGTGTCAACAGATACCAATGACTACATGTGAAGAACCTGCACAATTCAAAAGCATTATAAACAGAATGGAGATGACCTTAAATAACTTGCAGGAAAAAGCCTTGTAATTTTAGAAATCAAAGGAAAAAAAATTAAACAAAAACAAAACAGCCAAACAAACAAAAAAGCCTACTCTTCAAACTGCTTTGAAGGAAACTTTCATGATTCTCAGCAATTTTAGTTGGAATTTAAATATTTATAGAACTCTTCAGAAACTTGACCTCAGGTATCACTCCATTGCTCACTTGCAACATGAAAACAACAGCATATTCTTTCTTCAGGTTCAGTGCAGTGCTATTCAGTGACAACAATTCTGAACTACCTGGACTTCTCCAAGGCTTTTGACATGGTGCCCCATGGCCTCCTCCTTGAAAAACTGACACATTACATCCCAGAAAAATGGTCTGAACAGGACCACTGGCTGACAGGCCATATGCAGAGGGTGACAGTAAATAGTTCATTCTCAAACTGGCAACCAGTCACAAGTGGCATCTCCCAGGGATCAATACTGGGCTCAATGGTCTTTAATATCTTCATGGGTGATTTGGATGTTGATGTCATCTGGGTGCTCTTGATCCCAAAATGAGTGGAGTAGTTGACACTCAAGTAGACAGAGACAACCTCCAGGAAGACCTGGACAGGCTGGAGGAGTGGGCTAGCAGGAACCATATGAAGTTCAATGGGGACAAGGGTAAGGTCTTGTACCTGGGAATACGTAACCCAGGAATGCAGCTCAGACTGGGATCCACCTGGCTGGAGAGCAGCCCTGTGGAGAGGGACCTGGGGGTCTTGGTGGATACCAAGTTCAACATGAGTGAACAGTGTGCCAGTAAAGTTATTCCATTAAAATAAGGTGTCCTAAATTAACATTTATTCTCATTTTCTTCGCTGCAATTAACTTCATACTAAGTATGAATGGTATTAAACTCAATCATCCATAATGCTAAAAACATTGATATGGAAAACACATTGTGGATATATAAATGAAGTTTGGCAGAGGGGCTGTATATGAGCTTAGGGAAATAATACCTTAAGGTATTATGTAGAAGCATTATTTAATTAACTTTATTAAATTTTATTTAATAATGTTTAATTAATTTAATTTCATTAAGCATTATTAAATAAACATTAATAATGAATAAACAAACAAACCAATAAATAAGTTAAGCATTATTAAAGTTTCTAAGCTCATGTAACTCCACTGATAACAGTGGGACTCTCTCACTTGTCATCAATGGAGATATTCTGGGGGGAAAAGAAGTGTGCAAAAGCCACTTTGGTAAAATTCTTCAACCCATTGCTAGTTAAGAAAAACATCTTAACACTTGCATGGCCTGGCTAAATGCTGCTGCTATGGCTCTGCTTTGTATCTATGGAAACACTTTCAAGCTTCCCAACACCTCCCACACAGGAATCCTGGTAGATTCAGAATGAAGAACATTTTCCATGAGGTATGACCTAAGGATAATGCCAAAAAAAGAAAAGTCTTATTTTGCAACATGCTAAGATTCTATACTTCATTAGTAAAACAAATTGTAGTCAACAACCTTCTAAAGCAAAAAAGCTGTCTAATTCAAAGCCAAAATTTCAGATGCTGCTTTCATTAAGTGTCTAACTGTAGGAAAAATAGAAGTGCAGATAACATAAATTAATCTAACATAGAAAGAAAGGAAGTTTTGACTGATTCTTTGTTTAAAAATAGCTCCTTCTGGAATTGACCAAGAATTCTGAAGTGTAAATATAATGGCAATTCAGGTCTAATATAGCACGTTGGGAATAAAATAATCCAAAAATTCATGAAGATTAAACTATTCTCATAATAACATCAACATTAAAATAGCCATCAATCTCTAACTCTTTACTCATCTATTAATGAGAAGTAGATTAAATAGGAACCTTTTGGAAGAAAATTGCTATGGTGTTGGAAAAACAAAACAAGAAATATCCACCCACTCAAGCCATGAGGTCTTTGGGAGCATTGATCTTTACACTGAACATTGGAGGGTGATGGAGCACTGGAACAGGCTGCCCAGAGAGGTTGTGGAGTCTCCTTTTCTGGACACTTTCAAAACCCACCTGGATGCATTTCTATACAATATGATCTAGACAAATCTCCTTTGGCAAGGGGATTGGACTAGATAATCTTAAGAGATCCCTTCTAACCCCTACTGTTCTGTGATTCCCTGATTTCCTTTACATGAAACTAAATGCCTAAAAGGAGAACACAGAAGGCGGTACTGAAAAGTTGCTTGTAAGGACCAGTAAAGAAGCACTGTCAAGGCACACAGGGATGAAATTAGGATAGGAAGGACATGCAGTGGGGTAGTTTACTAGTTAGTAAAATATGAGTGAAGAAACAGGATCTTTCCTTGGAAAGAAAAAGTATACACAATGGCAATTTCTGCAGGATCAATGCTGTATTAGATGACGATAAAACTGATATACTTTTCACTAACTTGTTTATACAGTCAGAAGTTGAACTTTCTAAATGTTTAGTTACTTCTCTTTGAAAGTATTTCTATTTCAAATTTGGTGCAAAAGATGAAGAAATAATTAAGCTTTCCGAAATGTTGGGGAAAAAAAAAAAACAAACAACCCCTGAGTTTGTTTTAGTTTAAATTTTGATTAGACATTAGTTTGACTTATTAGGGTTTAGAAATGTCCATCTTTCTGGGACCACCAGCTGCTGACTGAGTTCATCTGACAGACTGCATGTACCTTGAATAGCAAGTGGCATTATGATGTGGCATATCCAAGGTGAATGTCACCACTAGCTAGCAATAATTTGTGCTAATGTAATACCTCATGCAAAGCACCAGACACTCCTCCAACTATAAATAGTGATGCCAGACTATGGCAGGCAATTTGACTGACAAGGAAGGACTTGTAACAGCAGCAAGATGAAATAGCTCAGCAAGAGCACTGAAGAAGGAAGGTAGCACTGTTATTACAAACCTACTAAATTATACTGGCAAGAAACTCTTCTGAACTTTGCTAACAAGAGTAATCACTGCAGTTTAACAACTTCTTCCCTATGTTCTTGCAATGAACGAAATATGAGGAACTTAAAACAGAGCTAAACCTTTCCATAGTTTGGTCCTCTGCAAGATCCATTTGTCTGTCCCTCTTAACATACGCAGGAGGAGTTATGTGCCAAAATCTTTATACAAGCCAAAGGAAGAGTGAGATTCTTCATGTCACAGTACTGAAAATGAAAACATTTAAGTAGTAGCTGATATGAAATGTAGTGTCTCTAATTCTGCTCTTCTCAGAGATGTACCACATCTTACTGTGGTACAAGGAGAAAGTTTACCTTCTAAGAAAGTTTTTAGTAATATGAATGCTGACTAAAATAGTTGCTTAAACAGTTTTTTTTACTCCCCTAAGAAATAATCTCTTTCTTTCAAAATATATTCAGTGTACATATATGTACAGGGTGGTGGAAGCCCCATCCCTGGAAATTTTGAAGGCTGGGCTGGATGGGGCTTTCAGTCACCTGATCTAGTGGGAGGTGTCCCTGGCCATGGCAGGGGGGTTGGAACTAGATGATCTTTAAGGTCCCTTCCAACCCTGACAATTCTATGATTCTATGAAATTTGAGGTTAGCCCTGAGCAGGTGACTTCCAGAGCTCCTTTCCAACCTCCCTTCTCCTATGACTGTATGTGTCCTTCTCCTATTCTATTCCCTGAGAACATGGGACAGCCTGAAAGTGACTTCAGTGCATTTAACCCCAGAAATGAAATAGCAAAATGCAACTAGGTGCAATATAGAAAGGCCATCAGCTACTAAATTCTGCAGCTCTTACAGGAGAGGTTATCTAAAGCTTATTACCTGGTAGAAAAAGGAGTTGAAGTATGGGAAACTAGGCTCTGAACTGCTTAGTGAGAGGCTACGATAACAATTTAGGGAGCCTATCCTGCTAATGAAAAGACTTGTGAAACAAGTCTTCTTACATTTAACCCTGCAGAAAGTATATTGTAGTAACCTATTCAGAAGTGACAGGCACATCAATAATTGTGGTGATGGTTATGTCAGCAGGGATGTTGATCTTGTAGCTTTTTTAATAAGGCTGTAAAGCGACAAAAACTGAGCTAGAAAATATACTAAATTACCTTGTCTAAATGCAAGGAGGATCACAGAATCCCATTACTATGTTCTAGCTGAAAATTGATGTAGCTGCACATTATTTATCTGGAAAAACCCCACATTACCAAGTCTGAAGATAAAAGGAAAATTAAATTTCTTAGTAAGTCAGTGACAGTTGAAGCACTGGCATGTATACAGTTTTACTTGGGTCAAATAATTTATCATTGGCAAGAATCATCACTGAGTGTTTTTTTTTGCCTTTTCTTTGCCCTCTTAATCATGAATCAGCTTTAAAATTAAAGTAGCAAACAAATCAAAACCAAACAAAACCCTCCAAACACATAAGTAAAATCAAGTAAACCCTCTGTGTTATGCTACTGACTTCACGTTAGAATTGCAAGCTATCAGGCTGAAAAGTGGAAATTAATCTGAATTTAGGTTGCAAGGATATATCTGCTAATGCTTCACATTGTTAAAAAAAATGCCCTAAGTAGCAAGAAATACATTTCCATGCGTATGAAGTAAACTACACTGCATTTAAGAATTTATATAAAAAAAAGAAAAGAAAAGAGGAGTGCTATTATAGTGGATGACTGAAAATGTACACTTGAAAGAAAAGGAGTGTAAGTAAGGACATGATACATTCTGACAATGGAGCAGCTATGGTGTAGGCTAAACTGTGTGCTCACCTAAGTGTGTATTTCAAGTAACTTCCATTAATATACTCAGCAAGAACAGGAGTCACTCTAAGTTATTTCAGCTTAGAAACGTTTCCACTCGCTGTCACTAATGTCGCTCCCAAAGCACTGCCAGAGAACAAGTCAGCCACTACACTCCTACAAGACCCTTGCCTCAGGTTAGAATAACTATCAAATTAGCTGTCTTTCTGTACTGCAGGATGGAAGAAGCTTGAGCTGGAAACAAAGAGTGCAACTGAGCAGACATTTGCAAGAATTTTAAGCGTATTTCCTATTCAGAAAAAGCAGGGAATTAGGTACTTAGCCTCTGGCTGTATTTGGTCCTGTGGCTGTTCATGGTTATGACTTCCTTTTTTAGGGTAGTATTTTTACAATAGTTTTACGTTATGACCCTAAGGCAATGGTCTGCCCTGGATGGGGCCCCCTGCAACAAGGATAAATGCACCACCAGTACCAGCAGTCCTGTCTAATTCCATTGTGCTTGATGAACCATGAGAACCTGTGGGACTAATTTTCTCTTTCACAATTTTTCTTATTCCATTAGGTTTAAGTGAAACTTGTTACTTATAGTCTATTAGTTCATAGCATTTTTTATATTTTCATATAATAATTTTATATTTTAATATAATATAAGCACACCAAGTCTTTTCTTCCACAGAATTTGCAATGATATATCCATCAACATCTTAACAAAACACCAAATTACAAATTTCAGATTAATTATTCTGGTATTTAAAATTAGTGGGGGGTTTTTTCCCCCTGTAAAATATTAGCAGGAACAATATTTGCACTAGGATTGAAATTTTAACATTCAGACACCACTATATTTCAAGAATGAGGGCACTAATTTACACATGCAAAGGCATACACATACAAAGTAAAATTCTGGCTCAAATGGAGTCAATATGAAAAGGTGAAGTTATGCCATGATTTTAACAAATAGCACTCAGACTTTTCAAGCTAAAAGCAATTAAAATTGTCAATGTTCTACTTGAACTGAATGGGATAATTGTTGACACAGTAGAATATAAATAATGCAGGAAAATCTCTGCTATTTGGTTCATGACATATAGTTATAGCAGCTTTTCATCATGTTTGATCTTCATATTTCTATCCTGTTGTGGCAAAACAACTTTCTCAATACAGGGTTAAATCTCTTAGTGCTGGTGGTGTCTTTCAAACCACAAAGGAAAACAAGCCACTTGTTCTTTTACAGCATACTTTGGAGTAAGGAGTTTAAAAACAGGGCCCCATCATGCTGATCACTGCACAAACATAGAAGAGGAGATTGTTTTGAATCATTTGCAAACCAAGGAGAAAATACAGCCTTATACAAGAGAATGGAGGATGAAACAGAAGTCATTTGGAACAGTAGGGTGGAAGCAAATATTTTGCTCACTCCATAAATTTGCTTATTTGCAAGTGGAACAAACATAATGCCCATTTTTCAAATGTATACTTTCAATCATATATTTTCAATTTGAAATACTGAAGTGAATTTCTGTGCTGCCAGCTCTCTTCTTCCTCAGGCCAACACCAAACTCAGCAACATCCCCCCAGCAGACCTTCATCTTTTGTTCTTCATCTGTTTGTTCTTCTCCATCTCAAATCAGCCAAGGGAGAACACAGCACTGAGAGAGAGCTCAGCAAGTGACCCCAACAGGAACTCCTCCAACTGATCAGCTCCTTCTTGCTTCTTCTTTCTTCTGTTGCTTCTCCCAAACTGGTCAATTCCTGGTTGATATATCTCTAGCCTCACCCACCACCCCAACCATGACCACCTGGGAGAAGGTGGGGCCTCACATAGGAGGGGCAGGTTCTGCCTCTGGGGCCTTGGGGAACAAAACATGTTGCTGGGTTGGGACTCATCCATAGGTCAACCCCAACTCGGGGTCCACAGCCCAGGCCCCAGCACTTCCATTTCAGAAAAAAGTAATTTCCCACATACTGAAATAGAGACAAGATCATTAAAAAGCACATTCTATCACAGAGACAAAATTATTATGATTTCAGGTGAAAATATTCTGAAGAAATATAACGGGGAAAAAACCCAACACTAAAGTATCTATCAGTTAGAACATCTGTGACCATTGTAAATTGCTCTTTACTGACATAAAATTTTCCACCGACAGTCTACTTTTTGGGAACTAAATAACGACTTTTCTTCTTTTGAATAAACATATTTAACATAGATCTTGCTGTTATTTGAATCTGAACCCAACATTTTGCGGTAAGAGACCTAGTTTCAGGCAAACTTTGCAGAAGTTTTATTTACATGGGCATTGTTGACTGCTTGAAGCAAAATGTATTTAATGTTTTTCAAATTTAAATATATTTCTCTCTAAGTGGCTTAGTTCTGCACTCTCTTAGTTAATGCCAAAAGATTAATTTGGCATTCATCTGGAAACACTAATGGCATTACTGACACAGAAACAAGCCTGAATTCTTCTAGTAGAGTGGACAAGGGTGATTGATATCATCATTGAAAGACAAGCCACTGGTGCTTCTAAATCCATGGAAAGAAATACATTCTCACCATGATACTATGAATCTGCTCAGGAGGGCCTTATGAGGTCCTGAGAGGTACATCTAAAGAGCAGAATGGAAATCTGTCAAATGTTCCAGCAACAACATACTTGTGAAAGTACCACTAAAGTCTGTCTTGTATTCTCAGTAGAACTCTTCTCGCTTTGTGTGTTCATAAGTAAGGGATGTTACAGTTTCCTTGTATCTGTCTTTTACATCACAATTTCAGCTAGCTTTAGCTGACTTTTTTAGTCAGCTTTAGCAAATTGTCTAGATAGTTGATGTTTTGATTGAAACAACCACACGCAGTCATTCACTTTGTAGCACAGAAAGGAGCTCAGCGCAGTGACTATTACAGAGCAACCAGCTTTAAATCTCTGTCAAAAAATTGATTAAAATCATAGCTGCTGACCTTGAAAGTCTGAAGGATCCAGGTATTTCTTTCTGTTGCTGAATCCCAAAAATTCCCATCATGAAATAAACCTCTGAAATCTTAGAGGCTTTTCTATAAAACCAAACGGGAAATTTAAAGGAGTAAAAATTACTTATGTAAGATTAATCTATTTCAGGACTAGCTTATTATTTGAAATTCAAAGCAAGAGTATTAAAAACCCTTCTAGGCAAAACTGAGAAGCAGAATAAGAGCATACAACGGATACAAAGCTCACTAAAAATAAAAATCATCCCTGGAAAACTATCATGATGAGTTGGAATGTAAGTACTTCTTCAGCTGCTCCTAGCAAATCCTGTATGTCAAAGGTCAATGATCCAAGAAAAGACACTGAATTCAGAGCCTGAAAAGTGAGGTCAGATAAATTGCATGTTATTAAGTGAAAGAATGGTAGGACTATGACATGGTAGTAGCAGTGCTGGTTTCTGGGAGGGACAGTATGTTATTCTCAGAGCATAAGCTTGTGACTTAGGTATTTACAGTTGAAGCACATGGGCTATGAAGCAGTGCAGGAGATAAAGCAAGGCAGGATTCCCTTCCAATGGAGCTGCTGGTAGATTCTGGTACTGCTCAGAAAATGTCAGCTTTTTTCTAGGGTACTGTCTCCGTTTAAGGCTCAGGGCAACCCCCCACGGAGCAGAATTAGTTTCACCCCTCTTCCCCCTCCCCTCTTCCCTCCCAGGAGAGGAAGAAAGGCCTCACACAAAGTTGGAAAATTAAGATTACAACTTTTAACAGGGAGTAACAAAAGGGATATCAAAGGAAGGGAAATATACAGAAGTATTAAGGGGAAGTATATATACAAATATATACAACACCGGTCCTCGGGCGTTGTTGGATTCCTCCCAAGCCATGTGGAGTTGTAGCAGCCACAGAGCCATCCGGAGCCAGCAGCAATCCCAGCGAGGAGGGGGCGAGCAGAACTTCCTGTGTCCTTTTATAGAGTGTGGCAGGAAGGGGAGTGGAATAGCCGCTCCACCTGTCCCTCCCCTTCCCCAAACCTTAAACCACAACAGGTACATTTGTCAATTTACCCAACTTGCAGTAACCGTGCAGCAGAAGAACCAGGATGTGCACTGATAAATATGTTAATGCATTCATTACAGAAACTGGGATTTGAAATATCCTTGATAGAGTTTTACTTAAATATCTTGTTTTCAGATAGGCCATAAACAGGGGAATGAAGTATGGTAGAGAAAATAAAATAAAATAAACGAAGCCCAAATAGCCCTCTTGTATTTGTCAGACACAAACCATTCTGAAAGTTTGGAACTTATTTCTAAGCTGAGATGTCTGCCTACAGCTGCATACACTTCTACAGGTAATATTTTGGGGTTGTTTTGAGAAGTATTAAAGTAGCAGAGGAAACAATTCAACTCTGACTACAGATTTTACAGTGAATAGCTCTTCAGTCAATTCGCAGGAACATTCAGCTAATGAAAACCCAGAAGCCTAAAACATGATTTGTGACACAGTATTCCAGAAAAGAAAGAAAATCACTTTCAGCCTGGAACCATCCTTGCTTCTTTTATTATTGTAGGCATGTGAATGAAACTAAGATGAAAATATATTCTATTTGTGTAAAATTGAGTTACTTCAGGATGTGCTTTTCCAGATGTTAAAAAGTAATCAAGTGGAAGTCAATTGCACTACAACTGAAAAGCCTGTTTCATCTTTTCTCCCATATGTGGTAAACTCTTATCTAAAGGCTTAGAACATGCATTCTTCTGTAGGATCATTCTGTTTGTGTATCTAATCTGTAACTGGCAGTGATAAAGTGTGAATAACAACATAACATGCTTATATACTGGTTCAGGAGTTGTGTTTGACAATTTAAAAATTTTCTTCACTATCTGCTTGCCCAAATACTATTTTCAAGTGTTTTTCTCTTTTTGGAAAGATTTTTTAACTATTAGTGTTCTTATTTAAAACCCATCCATATATAAATTAAAAAGGCATCACAATAGAATAAATTTTGGCATGCCCAATTCATATAGTCCCTCATATTGAACTTTCTAAACCTATACTAATATAAGTGGTAATTTGACATTATTTCCTAATAGCTTTATGATATATTTGCTTAACACAAGGTTCAATTAACTTGAAGCTTGCTGTCCAAACCCCCAACAGCTAAGATCCTTTGTTTTGATAAATACATTTGATGATTACACCTCCTGCTTCCCTCACAAACCAGAGTTCTCTACCTTGACTTCTTCCCAGGCTGTTTGGAGTGGTAAGTTCTGAGGTAGAAAATCCCTTGGGTTTTTGCCACTTACAAACTGGAGAAAGGGATTTGACAGTTCACCACAGAAGAGACATACCCTTACCTTATACCTTGGCTAATTAAATACTGTTAGGTCACTAGGACAAATAAATGTTTTCTAGGTATTTTTCCCTCTTCCTCCCTAAATCTATATGTGTTTTTCTGCTAGTATTTAGGCACGATCTAGGGCAAAATATGTCTTTCCTTTCTCAATAGGTGTTTTGCTTTTCTGAAAAAAAGTTGTTCTTTTTTGACAAGATGTTAAGAGATGGTGAAGTCGTATTAGGAAAAGAAAAAGGAAAGGAAAAAGTACCAGAGTGATATTTGATAATACAGTAAAAGAATGGTTGACTTCCTTGCAACGTAAGGGTCAGAATAAACTAACCATGATTATGATTCTTAATTTATTTTCAACCTATCTTCTCATTCCACCCTCATTTTATTCTCTTTATTGAGAATTATATATTTAAAGAGGTTTGTATGCACTTATTCAAGCCTGTAATATTTAAACTATTCAGACAAGGATGAGAAAACAAAAAGACACCCAACCCCATTCCCTCCCCTGACCCCGACCTATGTTGTCTACATACCAAGTTAATTAATACAGCCAAACAAAAAGAATAATCCTGTGATTTCTTTCATAAAATGAAAATTCCAAGACAGTTATTGTTGGTCATTAAATTTTTCAGATAGTCTTAGCAGGCACTATTTTCCCTAGGTAACATTTGGCTTCTCTGTGTGATTGGAAAGGCTGATAAAGTCATCTAGTTGAAAAATTTGGCAACTATCTCCATTTAAAATTCCTCAGAATCCCTCAGAGTAGGCATTTCTCTACCAAAATTTTATGCATCCAGGCAGCAGTGATATGCAATTCACAGAGGCAGAAATTTTCTTCACATTCATCACATAAGCTACAGATACTTTCAAGATAGAATAAACCTCCCAATCCTACATAATAGTCTCACTTAAGAAGATGCTATCTAGGGGTTTGCTCTATTTCAGCCTAAGGGGGAGTCTGATCTTCTTCCTTGATCATCAGTAAGTACTTCAATAACCTGGCAAAAATATAGTGAGAGGGCTGGAGGCTTTCACCTGTAAGTCCGTTGTACAATGAAGAACTGAAATTCTTGGAAGCAATGAAAGAAAAATGTAGAACAAATCCTTTTGTCGGGTTGTTACTACACTCTGCAGAGGAAGAAAAGTGAGAATTTTGTTTGTGACCTCGAAATTTCTTCTAGATTTTTAAATTATGAAGTTATTGGCTAAAAACCCACAAATAGATACAGGTTTCCAGGGACCTGAACACAGAGGATTTTCTTAGAAGCAAGGAGTCTATCTACATTCTGCTACAGAAATATGATCTACCCATATTGTGTTTGCCTTCCTACCTACCATTCCTGCCTTACCAACAGGGTCAACTTGAATATTTACCTTCAGGAAACACTTCCAGACTATCCACCCCAATCCAGGCACTTCCCTGGTTCCAGGATATGATGCTTAAGGACAAGAGAAGACTCGTGCCCTGTGTGGGTTATCTTTAGCGTCGTTTATGTTAACCAGCACTCAGGTAGCTTTATGTCCAGCCTACCAATTTTTGTGGTTTCCATCATAATATAGAAACTTGTCTTCATGCACTGTGTGGTTGAGATAGGTTTATAATTCACAATTGTAATTTAAAGTTGTAATTTTAGACTCTATATATGTAAAATGCTTCTATATACAGCTTATGTATGGCCAGATGCATTATGCAGGATCTCAATTCTTCACCTGTACAAATGAATAATAATAAAAATACCAATAAGATGTAGCTATTTCCATAACTCACTGAGATTTTGTAAGGTTAAATGCCCTGAATATGCCTCTGTGTTCAGAAAAAAAGCAGCAATAATAAGCCCCAAGCATTTCTTGCTTAAATAAATACATGAACATTTGTGAAGAGAAAACCATTTGGTAAATAAAAGGGGCCCCACCCCAATAACAAAATCCTGCAAACCATTTAAATGCAGTCTGTGTATGTGAAAAGGCAGCCACATCTATACTTAAAATTGGGATGCAGAAAATCTGAACTAGTACTAAATAAGCAAGTGCAGCTATTAGGAATCTGGTTTACTTATATGCCATCTGTTTCTAGTTCTAAACCTAACTAGTTTAACTGTTATTTCTATAGTGTTATTTCTATAGTGTAAAGAAACTTACACTGTACAAAAATCATGCAATACCATTTATACTCTGCATGTTCAGTATAAAAATATTATTTTAAGATTATTTTTTTTTTTAAATATCTATATACATCTGTAATTATTTCAAGTTGGCTAAAATACTAGAGATCAAACCAGATATGGCTAACAGTAAAATCATACACTCATATGGTGGCTGGAATAGATTCTGATGCCTCCAGCAGTGCCAAGATATAAGACTGAATTCCCCTTTAAGTCCCTTTAAATTCAGTCATTTTTCAGATCTGATCTGTGTTTGTGGTTGACCTCTTCAGGAACCTTCCAGGAGCTTCTTTATCACCTTAATTAATCAATTCAGTCAAAAGTTTGGCCACAAGAGTACTACCACCCAGTTAATGTCATTCTGCCTGTAGGCTTACAGACATGCAATATTTCCCACTTTCTAGCAGGGAACTGGAAACTCTGAGATAAATCATAATTTCTGTGATCAAATGCAATAATGCAAAGTTTCAGCTTTAATGAATGGATATTTTTCACACACACACACAAAACAACAAAAAACCAATACAAAACCAACCAACCCCTCAAAAAACCAATTTCACTAAAAAGTTCTGAAAAATGTCAGTAATTGTAGGTCTGAATGAATTTCTCAACTTTTCCATAGACTCCATGTGTGACCTGTAGAATATCAGGACACCTGTGTAGCTTTTCTCCATGGAAACAGGAATAAGAAAATCACCATAACTTATTTTTTCAAGTTTGCCTCTTCAAATACGAAATGTTGTAGGTAAAGGATGAAAATATATATATATAGTATATACATAAAGTACATAAAATATAAGAAATAACCACCTAGGCCAAAGGAAGGATCAGAAGCCAGAAAGNATCTTTCATTCTCTCTGAGCTAGATCATTCCAACCCACTCAGTGCAAGGTGTCCAAATTATTATATGTGACAGCGATTAGAGAAGGCTGTTACAGTAAAGCCAGTAATACTTGAGATGAGTTAATTCAAAGGAAAATAAAAAAACCTCAAGTAAAAATTTTTTAACTTCAACATTTCTGGAGAATTGTGAGGCTACAAACCTTGCTAGTATGAAAATACCTTGCTGGTGGTATTACTGTAAAATAAAATATAGTAACAATAATAATAAATAATATATAATATAACATATAATTTTTATTAAAATATTTATATAAAATAAAATATAGTATATATTCAGAATCAACTGCCTATCCTCTGCCTCCTACTACACATATTAAGTATTTGTAGAGTTCCTTCTAACTGTGTTCATTTGAATTAAATCCTCCAGAACAGGTGTGACTTTTTTCTTTTTTTTCTCACCTGCCTCTTATCAATTTGCAACTGTTTTCCCTTTGCAAATGTCCCTGCAAATAAACCACTGTGTTAAAATCATTCAATGTGAAAAATTCAAATATAGTCAGGAAAATAGAAGAACATTTATTAAAAATAAAGCAAGAAAAGTAAAATTTCTGTGGAGGTTTCCCTAGGTAAACACAGGCTATGCCATTCGATTAAATAAGTACTCTTCTGCAGCTCTAGCAACACAGGCCTTCCANTCTATATACATCTGTAATTATTTCAAGTTGGCTAAAATACTAGAGATCAAACCAGATATGGCTAACAGTAAAATCATACACTCATATGGTGGCTGGAATAGATTCTGATGCCTCCAGCAGTGCCAAGATATAAGACTGAATTCCCCTTTAAGTCCCTTTAAATTCAGTCATTTTTCAGATCTGATCTGTGTTTGTGGTTGACCTCTTCAGGAACCTTACAGGAGCTTCTTTATCACCTTAATTAATCAATTCAGTCAAAAGTTTGGCCACAAGAGTACTACCACCCAGTTAATGTCATTCTGCCTGTAGGCTTACAGACATGCAATATTTCCCACTTTCTAGCAGGGAACTGGAAACTCTGAGATAAATCATAATTTCTGTGATCAAATGCAATAATGCAAAGTTTCAGCTTTAATGAATGGATATTTTTCACACACACACACAAAACAACAAAAAACCAATACAAAACCAACCAACCCCTCAAAAAACCAATTTCACTAAAAAGTTCTGAAAAATGTCAGTAATTGTAGGTCTGAATGAATTTCTCAACTTTTCCATAGACTCCATGTGTGACCTGTAGAATATCAGGACACCTGTGTAGCTTTTCTCCATGGAAACAGGAATAAGAAAATCACCATAACTTATTTTTTCAAGTTTGCCTCTTCAAATACGAAATGTTGTAGGTAAAGGATGAAAATATATATATATAGTATATACATAAAGTACATAAAATATAAGAAATAACCACCTAGGCCAAAGGAAGGATCAGAAGCCAGAAAGGATCATAGTATGGACAAAATATATATACTATGAGCAAAGTGTGTCCAGTATTCAGTTTTCACCAAATTTCATTAACATTTTTCCACACAGCTTTTACAACACACATTTAAAAAAAAACAAACCCAATCATATTAAGCATATGTCTTCAGCTCATTGAATGTTTCTGTCCACTACTGGCTTTGCTAATAAAATACTGAAGCCTTCTCTACAATGAAAATCACACTGGAGTAATTTTTATTGGGTAATGTTCTTCTCTTTCACAGAACTAAATATTTACACTCTTCATTAAGGAATTGTCAAAGAAGAGGCCATGTCTTCAGGGAATGTTTCTTCTTTCAGTCTTTAATGTGGTCTAATCTTACATTCTGGGTGTAATAAGGGCTGAAAACTCAGGTCACTGCACATTAAACAATCAGACAAGGTGACGGTAGTATTTTTGAATTTAATCCCTCTTTATGAAGGGATTAAGTGTAAACCAAATTTTCATTTCCAGCTCCCAATTATCAAAAAATATTCTGCTTGCTTAAAAATTAGTAGAAGCAGAAGAGAGAAAATACATGTCAAACTACTCAATCTATCTTTCATTCTCTCTGAGCTAGATCATTCCAACCCACTCAGTGCAAGGTGTCCAAATTATTATATGTGACAGCGATTAGAGAAGGCTGTTACAGTAAAGCCAGTAATACTTGAGATGAGTTAATTCAAAGGAAAATAAAAAAACCTCAAGTAAAAATTTTTTAACTTCAACATTTCTGGAGAATTGTGAGGCTACAAACCTTGCTAGTATGAAAATACCTTGCTGGTGGTATTACTGTAAAATAAAATATAGTAACAATAATAATAAATAATATATAATATAACATATAATTTTTATTAAAATATTTATATAAAATAAAATATAGTATATATTCAGAATCAACTGCCTATCCTCTGCCTCCTACTACACATATTAAGTATTTGTAGAGTTCCTTCTAACTGTGTTCATTTGAATTAAATCCTCCAGAACAGGTGTGACTTTTTTCTTTTTTTTCTCACCTGCCTCTTATCAATTTGCAACTGTTTTCCCTTTGCAAATGTCCCTGCAAATAAACCACTGTGTTAAAATCATTCAATGTGAAAAATTCAAATATAGTCAGGAAAATAGAAGAACATTTATTAAAAATAAAGCAAGAAAAGTAAAATTTCTGTGGAGGTTTCCCTAGGTAAACACAGGCTATGCCATTCGATTAAATAAGTACTCTTCTGCAGCTCTAGCAACACAGGCCTTCCAGCACTGCTCTAAATTTATTCTGCCCCTTTCTCCACTGATATTTTTCTCTTCCAAGATTTCTCAATTCTGAAGGCAGGAATAATTGCATCATCCCATCTTCCCTCTTCTGTTCATCTCATAATATTTCAGGTCATTCCAAGCTGTGACTGTTTTGATCTAAAACACATCTAATTCTAACTTTCCTAGGAGTCAAATATAAAACTTTGGGCTAAAGTCTCCTCCACTGAGGTTTCAGAACCTGGTCTACTTTGGATTTTTCAGCTTTACTTAAGAATAGTGGTTACAGCATTGAATAAAGAGGTCCACTACAATTTGGTTGTTAATTAAATGATGCGTGTTCATGCAATCAGTCTCTCTTTGCAGGGTTTGAGAAGACACAAATCCTATTGCCTGTATAGGCAACCTTGTGAACATTTCCTCTCCATAGTATTCATCAGAACCACGTCAAAGTCATATTCTCTGGTCTGCGTTATGCAGGAATAATACAGGAAAACTTGAAGCTGTTTGCACAAACTTGGGCTCCACAGGAGTTGAGCTTTTGTTGTTCACAGCCCCAATGTGTGACTGATGAGCAGAGCCCTCAATCCTCAAGGCAGTAAAGCTCAGCAGAAGCAAAACTCTTCTCATATTCAAAGTGTTTCCAACCTGTTTCCTTTTATCTACAGAGTGTTCTGTCACTTTAGCACTCTGTCAATTCAGAGGGGAAGACAGACATAGCCAAAGCAAGTAGACTTGCAGAATTTGGGTCTCCTTTAACCAGTTGAAATAGCCACTGGAGCCAAATGGAAACTACACACTTTGGTTCATAGAATCATAGAATGTTTTAGGCTGGAAGGGAACTCTAGAGGTCATCTTGTCCAACCTCCCTACACAAGTAGGGACATCTCTACCTAAGGGCAGGCTGCTCAGAGCCCCATCAAGCCTGACCTTGAATGACTCCAGGGATGGGGCCTCCACCACCTCCCTGGGCAGCCCATTCCACTGATCTATCACCCCCATGTTGAAGAACTTTTTTTTCTAATACCCGGACTAAATCTATCCTTTCCTAGCTTAAAACCATTACTTCTGGTCCTATCATTACAAATCCTTTTGAATAGACCTTCCCCTGCCTTTACGTAGGCCCCCTTCAGGTACTGAAAGGTCACTATAAGGTCCCCCTAGAGCCAATGGTTGCTCTGGGCATGTAGTTTCAATCATTTTCGAACTACAAAACATGTAAGGTTTCAGTAGAAAATACTAACACATGGTTTATCTTTTTTTTGCATTTTCTGTTTCCTTTCAATCTTGCTTTTGTTTGTTGACTGTTTTCAGAAAAAAGACATTTGAAGCCTGTGGGCACATACTTATGCGTGGAAGAAAGATGTCAAACAAGTATTTTGTTCTCCAAATTACTGAAAACATGTAGGGTAAAGAAACAATGAAACTTAATTATGTATTTTTCTTCTTTTTTTGGGGGGGGTTGCTGTTGTTTTGAAGTTTAAGGATGTTGACAAAACAAAAGGGTTAACAGCCACAAAAATTCCAGGTTTTGGGCTTGTGTAGCTGATGAGTGGGGGGAGGGTGGGCATGAAACTTGGTTTTGGGGGAATTAATCTCAAACAGACAGCAGGAGTCTTGAGGTACGAGCATTTATCTCCAATTACAGTAGACAAGGTGTTTCCTGTATAGTGATGTGGCTCTTTCTATTCACATCATAAATGGAGTAAGGAGACTACTTCATCCGGTACATACCAAGATCACAGAAAACCTAGTGCTAAATTATTTTGAGGCAACCTGGTTTGGGCGTTTGTGACAGATGGAAGCTAAGTCTGTCCTGAAGTTCCCTCATACAATTTAGATGCTTGGTATAAATTCTAATGCAAGGTCTAGGTTGGCAAAAGCAATTTTCTCCTATTCATTTCACAAGTGAGTCACATAAATTTGCAATGCAAGAAAAAGCAACACACTGTATAGACTTCTTTTTTTCTTTGAGGAACCAGTAAAAAAGCTGAAAATGAAGCTTATGTTATGAAGCATGCAGAAGAAAAAATGCAACACATTCATTTGTGTGAAGTCAACTATAAAACACATGGAAATTATTCCATAGAGATGACTTTGTTTCATATCAGATAGTTTGCTTGCCTGAAAAAGAAAAATAATCCTATTCAGCACATCTGCTTATTCAGGCTGTACATTCCCAAACGAGTGTGATTTACATTTGAATGAAGTTTTCAATTTTATTGAGTGACATGGAATCTAATTAGATTCTGCCTGTACGAGAGGAGTGTCAATTACAAAAAGTAAGGCTCTGGAAAATTAGCCTAAATAAAATTTTACCGAATAGAACATGCAATTACAATCAACATCAGAGTGCTTGAATTATTATCTCTAGATTTTTATTATTTTATTTTCTCGTGAAGAAATGAAAAGTCAACAATTGGACTATTAGCAGCGTGTTACTGATGGCATTAGAATATCTTCCTGTATTATATGGTGCAAAAGAATGGTATCCAGTTTTAGGGGGATCAGATATGAAGCATCCCTCTGGAAGGACTTATTATTAACAACACCTGAAATGTACAGGATTTGATCACTAAAATGAATATGCAACATGTTCAATACTATTGTGGGTGTGTGCTGCAGACCGCTTGATTGGGAAGAAGAAGTTGATGACAACTTCTTCAAAAAGTTGGCAGAAGGCCCATGTTAGCATGTCTTGCTCCTCGTGTAGGACTTTAACCACCCATATATGCCAGAAGGACAACACAGCAAGGCAGATATCTCTTTATACCACTGGTGTCCCTTGCCACGCACTCTAGTAATTCTGACAGTTTGAGCCAACGACTCAAAAGAAACTGCAGCACAATATCAAATTAATTCAATCATTTACTGACTTACTTTCAGATATGGTAAGTGATGGATCAGATTAAATTCCCCAAGTGTTTTCTTTGGAATGCACCAAATGAGAAAATCACAGCTTCATCAAAGAGACTTCTACTTTTTTTATTCTAATTCTTTTATTGCTCTCTCCAACTCACCTGAGGCCACATGTTAATTGTCTACGTGCCTTTGACTGGTGTGAGAATGAAAGAAAAGATATCCAGCAAATCCTCTGTACTTTGACTACAATTCTACTGCTATCAGGCAAGTGTGCACCCAGGGAATTATTCCTCCTAATATCTTTAGGGCTAGCTTCTCTCTCTCACATCGTTTATTGATTCCACTGGTATCTTTTGGCTTGGCCTTCCTTTGTTATTCCCGTCATATGGAAGAGCAAGTAAAAATCTATGGCCTTGAACATTTCTGCATGAAAATGTAGAACTTGATAATGTCTTTTCTGACTGTTTTCCAAATGTATGTATGTAGCTCAAAGATTGAACTTGCAGCTACAGAATAAGCAGTCTTGGTCTTTTGTTGGAACAAACTTTGTTTGGTATTACTAAGAGTAACACATGTAGCTTTTTGAATATGTTAATATTTTCTGCTGAATAGTCTCCAATACTATTTATATATGAAAGTATTGTTTTACTCCTTTCCTGTTTTCTGGCCATTTTATTCTGGGTTTGTTTACTGAATGTACATTTCGTCTCATACCTGGGTCAATTATGATGTGCTAATTGCTTGGTTTTTGATTCATCACAATACCAAAGGACAGTGTCTAAAGGGTAAACTGCCTGCAATCACATAGGAAATGCTATAATTTATCTATCTCCCTCCTAAGATTTTTTAATCCTCATCTCTACGTTTACTTCTTATGCCCTAAGAAACCATTCAGGGAATTAGTTTTTGTTCAAGTGGTTGATAAGGATGGAAATGGAGGGACTCCCATGAGGAGTGGTAGATCTAATTCTCAAAAATACTAACACCACGCCCCACAACTACCAAGTTACTATATCCAGGCACCTCTCTGGCAAGCCTAGTTACATCCCCATCCCCATCTGAGTGTAGTTTAAAGCTCACAGCAGATTCTTCAGGGATTGCCAGTTTATGCTTATGTTACTCACAGAAGCAAAGCAAAGGCAGCAGCATTTTTGTTTATCAAGTAGCCCTAAATGTAAAAATGTTGTTACAGATGGCATTTATACCTAATAATCTCAGCATTAAATTATTGGTGGAAAATAATTTGTTTAACAAGCTTAATAGCAGCCTGTCCAACTACACAAAGACAAGCCCAGAATTGTTTGAGGTTTTTTCATTATTTTTTTTCCCCATCCACAATGCTATGTTACAGCACCCTGCAGACAGTTAAAGTATCTCTTGCTGCGACAAGTTATTGATCTTGTTTTTCTCTGAGTGCCCTAACAAGTAAAACTTCCTGAAATATACAGCTGGAGCAGTATTTCGCAAGGAGTAAGAGTTAAAGAAATTTGTTTATCAATGTTAAGCAGAAAAATGAAATTACATTAGTATTGATGTGCAGTTTTCTCTGGGAAGAGTGAAGACGGTCTAGAGCTTAGGTCAGCCTGTCAGTGGTGATACCACCTCCTCCCTTCCACTCCTCCTGCAAGTAATCCTGACTTTTTATCCTAAATTCTGAAAAAAAAGAGAGAAAGGGAAAGGAACGTAATATTGGGAAATAATTTGGTTCTCTCAAGGTGAGGACAGGAGAAGATCTATTCTGGCTTAATAGAGAATTAGAAACTGCTGTCATCCCACTTATCCCTATTGCTTTAACATCACATATGTAATTTGTGCATAGAAAAATGGAACCATTTTGCTGAGATGCACAGAATAGATTTTGTTGATGATCAGACATAAGCTTGAGAGGGACATGTTGACTCAACCTGCTTAACAACCTACTGAGACAGTCATTACCTTCTTGCCAACAGGCAGTGTCACCAGTTTGTGTGGAAAGTTTTTTTTATATTCTTGGAACTGTGGCAAATATAAGGACTAATTAAAACTTCCAGGTTTTGTGCTACTAAAAATTCAGTACTTGAGATTCAATTTGACTTGAAAGACCATAATTGACATTTCTATTTTTTTCAATGAAACACTAAAGGTACAGTGTATGGTACAAGGGAAAATTACTTGAAAGAACAGGTGCACATAATAATTTGCTTATCAGTATACATAATAAACAAATGAAAAAAAAGAGAAACAGAGAATAATTATGCAAGGGCTCTTATAAAGCAATCAATCAAATCAAGGAAAAAAAAAATCAAACAATAATAATAACAAATATTAGAGTAATATATTTGAATGAAGTGCCTATTTCACAGAATAGTGAAAAACAGGTGATAATACACAATGCATCTGGTCATTTCAAGCAGCAGATTGAAACATTCATTCACACTGAGGTGTCCATTAGCCAGCCACAGCTGATATTTACTTTTTTGTGGTTTGTTTTGTTATCCAATACCTTTACTATCAACATAGTAACTGACAATATACCCCATTAAACCTACACAATATTTACTAGACACAAGTTTTGCAGTGATTTTCTTGTGAAAAACTGTGAAGGTTTGAAAACTATTATTTTCGGTTATAACCAGCAGTCTGTGCTACCAGCAACCCCACAGAGGACCTGAAAAACACACGCACAAGTAGCCAGATGTCAACCAAACCAAAGGATGAGCCACAGCACTTCTTTTGATCTAATTTTCTGCTGAAGCATCCACACTGTCTGAGACTTCATTTGTTTAAATCAAGAATAGATGGCGCAAATCAAAAGCACCCACAAAAGGTCCTTTTTTCAATGTCTGTCCTTATAAATCCAGTTGACTGGACAACAGAAAAAAGAAATACAAGGGACTCTGTTAGAATAAAGCAATGCTGAGGTTGCTGATGGTATCATGGCACTGTAACTGGAAAAGAGAGGTCGAGTGTGTTACAGCAAGGAATGGACAGCTTGAAACCATCTCTCACATACTTGGGGCCTTCTGATAGACAACCACAGCTACTAATGGAAAGATGACCTGTAATAATTAAGCTGTGACAGAAATGTGAATTTCCACCACTGCAGATCAGAGGAAAACCAGAGGAAATAAGACAAACCACCACTGAAAGTGGGCTTTGGGGAAGAAGAGTAAATTAAACCCAGAGAACAGGGTTATATGCAACCTGATATAGTACAACCTGATGCTATTATTAGCTGAAAATATACAAGTATATACAAACATAACGTGTTTAAAAGGGAGAACAGAATTCTCAAAACCACTCCAGTTCTATCCACAGCATAAGAAATTACTTTAAGGTAATATTTCTTGGTCACTGTATCCTGGGTTTTCTATTGCTCTGAGCAGCTGAACCTTGACCATCTTCCCCCCACTGTCAACACAGAGATATATAGAGAGATTGAGAGACTCCCTCATATCACATCAAGAATTGGCAAGGAACCTGAGCAGAACTGAAATATTTACAGGGCAGATCCTAATTTGGTGGAAATCAATTGAAAGCTGAAATAGGAATTTCCAAAAACTAAACACTTAATATGTCCACCACAGTTTAGAGTGAAAAGCGGCTTAAGTGTAGGAAAAAAAAAACTTTTTAAACTTGAATAATCTAGCGCTACGGAAATATTTTTAATAGATACGAGTTAAAATAACTGAGCATGGGAAGAGTCGACCTTCTT
Source organism: Brachypteracias leptosomus (assembly GCA_013401335.1). Taxonomy (NCBI): domain Eukaryota; kingdom Metazoa; phylum Chordata; class Aves; order Coraciiformes; family Brachypteraciidae; genus Brachypteracias; species Brachypteracias leptosomus. The sequence continues at coordinate 9,229 of VYZX01010930.1, read as the reverse complement.
GTTCATGATATCGCAATATCAGGCTTCCCAGTGCAGACGTACCACACAGGAGATGGTCACACTGGTGAATGAAGTTACCCTGGGCATTGGTAGAAGCCCAATGAGCTGCAAAGAGCTGTAGCACCCCTGGGGCACACACAGCCACTGATTCCTTGCCTTGCGGGCTGTGGGCAGTAGCCACTGCCCTTCCTGAAGCTTATCACCTGGCCAGGTGATAACAACTGGGACTAGTTCCACCCACTCCAGCTCAGCACTCCGCCCATGCCAGCTTAGCACCCCGCCTCAAAAACCGCTTTTCCTGGCCTCTAAAAAGCCCCCCAAAAAGCTTTTCGACAGCCCTTTTGGCTTTAGAGCCCTTCCCCAGTGCAGTTTTACCTGCCCTGAAGCTGGTCTCCGCAGCAAATGGGGAAAAGGGGAGCTACAAAGAGTCGTACAAAGGCTTGTGATTCACAAGGACCCACATGGAGAACACAAGGTGCAGTAGGTAAAGACAGAGTGTCTAGATGGGATCTCATGAGTGCTGAACAGAGGGATATAATCCCTCCCTTAAATGTCCTGGCTGTTCCCCTGTAAGTACTGTCCAGGGTGCTGGACAGGCTGTCTCTGATCTGATTGTGTTTGCCAAGGCTCCAAGTCTTCCAGCAGAGCTGTTCCCACCTGTGCCCCTGCAGTAGTGCTTCTCCTCCAGGGGCAGCACTTAGTGTTTGTCCTTGGATTGCATGTTCTCTTGGCCTGTCTCGGTCCCTCTGAACGTTAGTCCTGCCCTCAAGTGTGCATCTAGCTGTTCCTCCAAATGAGTGTCACCTGCAGATATGACAACAGTGCACTCCATTACCTCCTCCAGGTCACTGACCAAAGTGTTAAACAGGAAAGGTCCCAGTACAGATTACAGAATGTTAGGGATTGGAAGAGACCTCGAAAGATCATCTAGTCCAATCCTCCCTGCCAGAGCAGGATCACCTAGACCACATTGCACAGGAATGCGTCCAGGCAGTCTTTAAACGTTTCTAGAGAAGGAGACTCCACAACCTCCCTGGACAGCCTGTTCCAGAGTCTGTCACCCTCACTGTGAAGAAGTTTCTTTTCATATTTAGGTGGAACCTCCTATGTTCCAGTTTACACCCATTGCCCCTGGTCCTATCATTAGACACCACCGAAAAGAGCCTGGCTCCATCCTCCTGGCACTATCCCTTAATGTATTTATAAACATTAATAAGGTCACCCCTCAGTCTCCTTTTTTCCAAGCTAAAGAGGCCCAGTTCCCTCAGCCTTTCCTCATAAGGGAGATGTTCCACTCCCTTCATCATAGTGGCTCTGCCCTGGACTCTCTCAAACAGTTCCCTGTCCTTCTTGAACTAAGGGGCCCAGATCTGGACACAGTATTCCAGATGTGGTCTCACCAGGGCAGATTCATGTGGTACTCCACTTCTTGCTCATCTCCAGGTAGAGTGAAACCCAGTAGCAACAACCCTCTGAACCTTATCACCCTAACAGTTATTTACACATCTGTAGGCTATCAACTGAGACTACAACAACTTGATTTTCATACCAGAATATCTCAGGAGAGAATGTCAAAAGCTGTGCTAAAGTTCAGATGAATGACATCCACTTTCATGTCATTTCGCTTCACCCTCTAGTGTTCTGTATTCAGCTGCTTTTCTCAAAATGTTGCTGATACCCTTGGTGGATGTTTGTGGTTTCATCTTTAAGAGAGCTCCTGAGAATATAAGGAGGTTTAAAATAGTCTTTTTCTCTTCCATGATGATCTCTCCAAGCACAAACAGCGAATTCTCATGTCCTGATACTAAGTTCCTTTTAAACCTGTTTTGGCTTGTCTAATCCTGTTCTCAAGATATTAGTTATTTATCTGTTGATTGTCTCTCATGTATATTATTAGAAAATAGATACAACATATTTTTTTATAACAATAATTTACAAACTGCAAAACTTATGATTCCTCAGCTCAATGGTACTCAATATGGCCATTCATTTTTAACGGTGCACTTCAATCAAATCTGATCCACACTCCACAGGAGTGTTTAAGGGTTTTTAATGTACAATTATCTGGTGCCAATACTTTGCTTATATTTTTCAGGCACCTGAATTACTTCCCATAATGCCATATATTATTTGTCTGTGGGATCTTGCCCAGCTATCGAAAACATTTCTAACTTTAACCAGTAATTAGTATCAATGGACTTTTAAAAAACCTCCTTTTTCTCACAAAAATATTGAAATCACGCCTTATCTATTTATGTCTTATATGCAAGACAAAGGGAGGTAGCAATTTTATTTAAATTTGGAGGTACTATTCTACAGTATCCCACTATAGGAAGCTTTTATTCCTGAATACCTAAAAGAATACAAGCAGTACTACTCTGGAAGGCTTGTACAGAATTAAGATGACAATGGACCTGCGCCTTTTTAAGTTTTAAGCCTTGTCTTGCTACTGTGATTGTTGTTAGACTGTGATTCAATATTAAATCCTTTGAAACAACACATCTCCCAGTCCTCCTACTGAAGCAACTGTTGAGATTTTAATCTACCTCAGCAGATCAATCAATTGCAGCATTGGTGCTGATGTCAGTAAATGCTTGAAATTCTTGAAACCGTCTTTAATGCCCTGGGTCTGTTCTGTTGTCTGTCTTTATGAGATTTTTCTTTGTGGCTGGGTTTATCAAGCTGTATTCTTGGCTAGGAACTTAAACTACTATTATTAACCTAGCTCAATGTGACTTTCAGTCCTGATGTTAAAAAATTAACTCTTACTCATGCAACCAGACCTCAGGCAGGGTTTTTGGTTTTGCAAGGGCAAATTAATTTTGAGTTTGACTCCAGTCAAAGAATGCTAAGGAGGCTACCTCTAATAAACTATGCTTTGTGATATACTACCAGAACTAAGAAATTCTTAAACTCAAGGCTTTTTACCTGTTAAAAAATAAAATCCAAGAAAGACTACTGATGATGGGAAGTCACTTAGAAAAAAAGCAAAGATGACTTGAAAGGAGTAGCTTGGAAGTAGATGGAAAAAACTCAACGAGTTCCTATGGGGTGCAAACAGTTTCACTGGAGAGCTTAAGGAAGTTTCATTTGTTCCAGGTAAGTCTACTTCATTGTCCCCAGTTGATAAATAATAATGTAGGTGCTCTAAAGGGCCACAATTCCTCTTTGTTCATTTTCTTTCACCCACAAAGTGGAAAAGAACGGACAAAAAACCAAAAACGAACAAAAAACCCCCAAACAAACCCGGAAAAAACCTACTCCACAACAGAAAAATAAAAATTACAAAACACACAGTGGAATCCAGAATGCTTGGAATCAAAAAGAATTATAATCTCTTTTTGAGAACATATCACTGAATATATACCTTATAATCAATAATGAGTATGTGAATGTGATTTTTAAAAACTTCTTTTTTTTTTTAATTGTAAATGTAATTGTTCTATTTGATATCATTCACTGTTTGGAGCGATGTATGTAAGACAACAGAGTGCATGGGATTTTTTTCAGAGAAGAACTTAAATAACCATTTGAAATAAATGATAACGGGTAAACTTGAATATAACCATCAATTTAAAATAGTCTTGGATTAGAGAGATATTTTTGTAGCATGTCTTTTAACATTTCAAAGAGATTTAAACATATATATCTCATCAGGAACCATGCCAAGATACTTTTTTTGTCTGCTTTTTTTGTTGTTGTTGTTACTATAGTAACAATATTACTTTTGTTAACAAGAAAAATGCTGAAAACGTCTTCATGGGTTTGAATGACCAGACTTCTTAGAGTTAATTACTACATTGAATCCCTCTCTCTAAAACTTGCTTTGTGGTCCCTCTTTGAAACATTCTCAGGGTGTTTATGTAACTGATATTATTTTAATAGAATATTTTTTGTCCTAAATGTTTTAAATAAGTCTTGCTAGAACCCAAGCTGTTGCATCAGATTAGACTGTAGTATGCATAATGTAATACAAATTTATATAATAATATAAAATCTCAAAATAAACAAAAGGAAAACTTAAACCAAGTATTGATAACAACTGATAGAGCTCAGGTTGTCCTTAACTTTGAGACTTGTGCACCTAAATACTCTCGTCTGATTGCTTTCCACAAATGAAGAATAATGAAAATCAGGATTCATAATTTCTTACATAGAGAAAATTCGAAGTGGTTCTGTTAGCCTAGCAGACTGGACTTATACATACTTATGCCTGCTGTCTTCTTGCAGATAAATTGTTGCTACTGCATTTAGCCTTGGAATTTGGAGCAAAACTTGTAGTTCCTCCTGTTTGCAGGGAAGTGTCTTTCAGTCAGTGCTGAGAGTGTCCCTGTTCCCTGCCCCTCTCAGAAATCCCCCTCTTCTGCCTGACGTCCTGCATCTTTCTGTGTTTGTCTCAGTACTGCTTTCTTTCTGCTGCATCCTGCAATGTCTAGAAGCTTTCCACCTGCATTTACTCACTTGTTCCAAGACAATAAAAAATATCTCCTTCTCCAGAGAGTTACCCCTGAGCCATAGTTGGATTGCAAGGAACAGCACATAACTGGAAACAAACAGATCAACCTTACAGAATTTCACACTCCTATACATCTGACCAGAGGCATATGTTTCCCCGGCTTCAATGTCACCATTTACACAAGAAACTTCTCACAAACAGCCCTGCATCAACACGGACAAGAGTTTTCCAGCTCAATTTGCTGAAATTCTACCCATCTGCTTTCACTGCCTATAAGGTTTTCCTTATATGATCCCTCTTTGTATGTTACTTGTGCTGCACCTGAATCAGTTCCTCAGTTCCTGACCAGAACACATGGTTTAAATGGTTATGGTCCTGAAGAATCACCAGCTAATTTACTAGAGGAGTCTTCCTTAGACATCACACAGAAAACCTAATAAAGTTATTTTCCAGTGCTCTTAATTTGAATTCATTCATTGCATCTTAAGGAGAAACCTACCAATTTTCTTGAATATTCAGCTTTTGCCTCGATCATATACTGAAAATTTGTGTGTGAAATAAAAAAAAAAAAAGAATAAGATGCAAGCAGGTTGACAATTGTGACATCAAAGCTATTGTGAGCTATAAAGCCAGGCTACAACATCTTCCCTAAAGTCAAGCACATGAGAACAAATCTTTCTCTCTTTAGCCATATTTTACACCTTATTATGATTTCACTAAGATTTAGACAGAAATTTATCATTTGATTCAGTGAATTCAGGCTTAAAAATTATTTAGGCAAAGCTACAGAATCATGATCATAGAATAGTTTGAGTCATAAGGAACCTTTAAAGGTCATCTAGTCCAACTCCTCTGCTATGAGCAGGGACATCTTCAACTAGATCAGATTGCTCAGAGTCCTGTCCAACCTGACCTTGATGTCTGTTGAAGTTTTAGGAGTGAATTCAAGTAACCCATTTTATTTCTTCTTGAAGAATATCTGGCAGGTGCTAATAAAGAAAGGCAGGATTTGATTTCCCTGAACATTCTAAAGAGACTTCATTTTAGGTAAGCCAGAGTAATACATAACACATTACTTTGTGGACACTTTGAGTAAAGTGATGCTCACAGGTCTAGAAGAGCTACACAACGTCTATAGGTGTGTCATTTTTTCCATTAGATGTAGAGGAAGACAATGTCAGGTGTAAGATGAAAGAGTATTAGGCTGTAAATGCTAGTACTAACCACAGAGTGCAAATAGAAACACATGAAAAAAAAATGTCATACAGCTAATTCTGTGTAATTTCTCTGAAATAATGAAAAATTAAATACCTAGCTGCTCATCTACAAGTTTTTTCTCATGAACTAGCCAGGTTGGTTGTTAATCTTTCCTGTATTTTCTAAGCAGTTGATAAAATAGCATTGATTTATTTTATCAGCATTTATTTGATTTTTTGTCTAACCTGGAAGCTCTTTGTTGGAATTAAACACCTCTCATGGTTTTATAGGGCAACTCTTACTACCTTTAATCCAGCAGTAGCTCCATGCTGGTGCTGGGAGACCCTTCCTTCTTTGTACTGGGCTTTAATTCTGATTTTATTTACACATTTTCTTAACCCTTTCTGCTTCCTTCTCCTTGGGTGCCAGCTTACAGTTTGAAAGTAGGACTCAATATAATGGGTTAGTACTTATTATCCAACAGCTACTGAGGTTGGTCAGACCTTTAAGATAAACATAGGAGTCATAGAGGGTTGTGTTTTTTAAAAAAGTTAGGTAATGAGTTGGGCATTAGGCAATTACTGTCACATCTATAACAAGGTAGAACCTGTGCAAGACGAGATCAATTCTGAGACTCTGTAGTATTGGCTCAATAGAAATGTTGTAGCCTTTTATTACTAATGGCAAAACCATAGTAGGGGTCTGAATTCCCTGCATGAAACAGATGGATCTTCATCCTCACACATGCAGCCATATCCAGCTTACTAGCATAAAATAAATATTTATGCCACATAGACTATTGTATATATGAGAAATAATATGTCAAATTGTTTGCATTTTCTAGGGTGAATAATAAAAATTTGATAATCTATTAGCCACTGCCAATTTTAGTTTGCTGGTTATAGGGGGTAAGATTGTCCACTTTCATAAATATGGAAAATCATAAAAAATAACCAAAAATAGAAACAAAAGATAAAATATCTTACACAAATAAAATTAAGAAGCACACTAAGCAGGCTAATGCACTAGGTTTTGATCTCTTTGAAGGGATCTGCTGTGTACCATAAGAATTTCTACACATTTCATATAATGACATCTCTTCACGAGTAGTCAACACCTCCATGTTTTAAAAGCTGTTAAATAGGAGATGCTCAGTAACATATTTAAGGATAAAAAATACCAATAAAATACCAATAGAGAAAACTACTTAAAAGGTGATCTATCAGAAACAGGATGATAAAGAAAATAGTCCATTAAAAAATTCAAGTTGACTATGTTCTTTTAATCTTATAACACTAGCCTTGAGATAACTCGTTCAATTGAGTCTTTTAGACACTGTATAAATACTGGCTTTTGATATCCAAAGGGCTTTTTTTTGTGTGTCTCCTGAGACTTTAGAAAAACAAGTGAATGAGTTGCATTTAAATTGAGGAATCCTGTTGGGTTTTTTTTTTTCAGACTTCTTTCTGAACTGATTTTTCTGGCTCCACAGGTTTCTAGTGAGCAGTAAAATTGACAAAATATCATTAACAACTCTGATCAAAAGAAGTAACTGTATTAAAGTAGATTAGGCATTATCACTTTAGCATCTTGTGAGCTGCATCTTTCCCTAAACTTGACTTTTAAGTTAGAGGCTGATCCTAAAATAGCATCTAACTTAATGGATATGCCAATTTTTTCATTCGCAGAGCCTGATCAACTCCTTTTGAAAGCAAAAAGACCCTACTAATATTAACAGAAACAATATGTAAGCCCTAAACTGCCTTATATTGAAACACATCCAATCTCAGCAGATCCTGTGCTTGGAAGTTAATAATAATGATGGGATAGTAATAACATCTCTTAGAAAATGTTCCACCTAAAGGAAAAAAGCCTTTCTAAAAGTATAGTGAATATGATATTTTCTATTATGAATACTCACACTTTTGCCTACATTTATGTATTTCATCTTAAAACAATCCCTTAATTTCTGTGATTCTCAGTGAAGTAATAACTTTCAAATGTAAATATTTTGTTAATTGAATATAAAATAAGCATCACAAACAGATTCTCAAAAGACAAACTGCACTTACGGTGTGCTTGAATTCCTTTTTGTCCATGCTAGAAAAAAGACAGTGTAATTAAGTACGTGTTATTGTGATAAGTATGTGGCAATGTGATTGCAATTATCACTAAGGATGTCTGTTCCTTTCTGTTTTTTCCTGTTCAGGTACATTTTTTCAGGATGTTTTTGTTAATTGGTTGATTCTTTTTTTTTTTTTCTCCTTAAAAAAGAACAGCATTTCCTTGGTCATAAAATATATTTATACAATTTTGCGATTATCCTAAAAAGGCAAATATTTATATAGAGAGTTATTGCTGACTATATAGAAGTCAGGTTGGATTTTTATTTTTCTCTAGAGCAATTTCTGTCTTGATCATTTTTGCTTAGTCCTTAGGAAGAAGGTGCTTTCAGATGAGAAGCTATTCAGGAATAAGTACTGAATTCATGCCTAGATTTAAAAAAATTAAGAAAAATCAAAGTTTGCACATGTCTCCCCTTCTGATGGCTGTCAAACATTTTAAGGTAGTTAAACTTAAAAGACTTAACTTGTCTAATGGAGCACATCCTAGAGACTGAGATTTTTTTGTTTGTTTCAATTAACTGTATTAGTCTGACTTTTACAGCATCACTTGTTTAGAATAAACTAAGGAGTAAATCCTTAATTTTTAAAATTTTGTCTCCATTGAGTTCTGTGTGATTAGTGAGAAATCTACATGCAATATCAATTTTTTGGTACAATTTGCTTCTCAAAACCCAGAGGAGGTTTGCAAGAGTTTGGAGATAAAATTCAGCCTGACCCAACTGCCTTGCAGGGAGTAGTTGCTATAATCTTTAAATGTTCTTTAAATGTCTCACTGCAGGGGTGTAGAGAAAACTGTGTCTAGTAGCTGTCAGTTGTCTCTGGTTCATGTCAGGGAGAACAGAAATATCAGTTGGAACCAAGCTTTTCTCATCTTAACGTAACATCTTAACATGTTAGAGAGGCTGTTCTTTCAACATAGGTCAAAACTAGAGGTAGGTAGATTCAGATGAGACGTTAGGAAGAAGTTCTTCTCTATAAGGGTGAGGAGACACTGGCACAGGTTGCCCAGAGAGGTGCTGGAAGCCCCATCCCTGGACATTTTGAAGGCCAGGGTGAATGGGGTTGTGAGTAACTGATCTAGTGGGAGGTGTCTCTGGCCATGGCAGGGGATTGGAACTAGATGATCTTTAAGGTCCCTTCCAACCCTGACAATTCTATGATTCTATAACAGAAGAAGCATAAGAAGCCTTTGGACTCCCTGTGTAAGGCTCTCCAACCTGTTTGCTTTCTCTTATCCTGCTAAAACTTAAGAGGTTGATATAAAAGAGATATAAAAAAGGTTGATATAAAAGTCGGGATCAAAGTTCCTTGTCTGCCCTGAAGGAGATGTGGAATTTCACATAAACATACCTTACAGCTTTGATGGAGGGAGGATCTTACATAGGTTAATTTTACCTCCTCTGAGCAACAGGAGTATTTCCCCTTAAGCTAGTGTGGTGGGTTTACCTTG